>OW285236.1:105333878-105518945 GCA_935421215.2 Melolontha melolontha | reverse complement strand
TCAATAAACTATAACACTTTGGGATCTAAAGTATTTTTTATTTATTAATTTGTAAGGAAAATACAATAAACTGGTAACCTCGCTATGATGTGTGGTGAAATGCTTCGTATTCTTCATTTATTCTTTTAGCCAAATCTTGCAAATTTCTAGGTTGGGTAAGATACATTTTCTGTTTTAGATAGACCCACAAGAAGCAATCTACTGGATTGAGGCCGAGAGAACGTGCGGTACATTCAGTTGAACTGAATTGCCCGCAAGTTCTCACCTTCCAATCCATCTCTAGGATAGCGAGGGGGTGCCCCATCCTGCTGAAACCAGATGTTTTGTGGAAGTTGGCCATTTTTTCTTCAATGCAGGAGTTATGTGGTTATTTAAAAGTTCTAAATATCTTTTGGCCAAATATTTGGATAAAGAAAAAACTCTAAACGACTACTAATAGCCATGCCTTCGCGCCAGCTCGTTTGTAGATAAATAGGGATTTTCCTCTACAGATATTGCAATATCTTGCGCTTTAATATCATTTGTAACAGAATTTGTACGACGAATTCTTTGCAAATTGTGGACACCGCCATTTATGTTGTACCTTCTTAAAGTTTCTTAAACGCGAAATTGGCTGCCGTTTGGATGTGTTAGTACTATACATGAACCTAATACGAAATGGTCTCCTTCCAAAGAGACTACAGAATTTTATATGCTACAAGAAAAGAATTTACTGCAACTATGTGCTTGTATCTCGTACGATTACAATCGAAATCTTGAAATGTTTGAGTTTTCGAATTACTAATAATAATAAAAAAATTAAATATGTCAAATTTAGTACCATTCTTTTAAAACTATGAACTTTATAAAATTTATAGCCCAGTGTTATTGGGCATTGAAGTACAATGCAATTCACGATAATTAGACAATGTAACACCTTTCGGACTTGGATTAACGAACACTTTCAATTTAGGAATCTAAGAAAAGATACAATATTACAAGTAAAAATTTAAACTCAGAAGAGGAATCTTAGCATAGAAAGTAGATATTCGGGTTAAGTCATAAGAGAGATCGACTAAGTCATAAAAGAGTCATAACGATGCCAAAGAGGACAAGGGACTTCTTGCATCTTAACGAGTCAGAGGGTGAAGGTACTGTAATTAAAATATAGACGCGACGTAATTTTTTCAAATATTAACTATCGATATGTACAGAAAGAAATAATTATCTTTACGGTTAATATACAATTATTGATTAAGGAATAATTTTGTAATATTTCTGATTAGTATTAGTTTTAAATTATTTTTTTATTTAACTAATTATTCTTTATTAATAATGTTGATATACAGGGAGAGATCTATATCAGAAAGAGTCCAACATGATCAATGAGGAATTAAGGTTGGTACAAAATATTTAAACTAGAACAATTTGAAGTCATACAGCATAAAGACAGATACGATATAGACAATTTTATTTGAAATTTAAATCATAAATTCATATTATTGGAGATGATATAAGCGATATACTCTAAGATACAAAATACCACGTAGGGTTCGATATCCACAAGTGTATTCATATACAAGGTGTGTATAAATTGGCGGACCCACTACACGCGGCGATGTTCTTCGTTAAATTCGGAGTCCAAAATCCTAATACGAAAATGTTGTACCATGCTCCATATCTTTGCACGAGGTTCCTAAAGTTCGGACTTTCAGTCTTGAAATAAGCATTATTACTCGATATTTGTTGACAGAAAGAGCTACAATTTAGAAAAGGAAGAATTGTTGTTATTATCCTTTCGTTAAAGTTTTCTTTTTGATTTTAAAGTTTGATTTTAATATTTGTTTATTAACTTATTTTGACGAAAAACACATCTGACAACGTTGTAAAACAATAAGTAGGCAGCCTAATGTTGTTCTAGTCAAATACATTAACTACTGTCAAATTTTGACACTTATGTAATCTACCTATTTCATTCGACTTGCTTATTTTTCGTGTTTATTTGTATAATTTTGTTTAGTTTTCGTATTTATTTGTATAGTTTTAATCAGAAAGACTTGAGCGAATAGTACAAACGATACCACAAAGATTGCAGCTATGTCTACAAACTGATGGATTTCAATTCGAGCAATTATGTAGGTAATAATTACATTGATTTCTATCAAGAAGATGTACAAAAATTAGTAAATATTATCAAAAATTTTTAAAACTTTGTAATATTTTCGTAATAAATATGTAATCTAAGAAACCAATTTGATTTCATTTGTTTCTTTTTTAAATTTAAAATGTAAGGTTCACATGACTACGTGTAAAAATGTTCCGAAGATTATAACTAGCACATGCGTGTTCAATGTTGCCAAATGTATGTTTCTTTCAAATTCATTCTGAAGACAAAGGAAGCCTGATACATCGTTTTAGGATTAGGACTTTTAACTCAAAATTTGACCAAGAATGTCGCCACGTGTAGTGGGTCCGCCAATTTATACACACGATGTATATATGTGTATATTTGTGTGTGTGTGTCGTAACTGGATTCCGGGTTTTCTTCCGCGTTTCCACTGTTTGGTCTTCGTAAAGACCGGTGCTGGTTTCTAGACGACGTTTCGGCAAAATCACATTTGCCATCTTCAGGTCTGCGATAACTGTCTGCTTCTGCTTCTGGTTACTCGTAAACTAACGTAGTCGAGACTAGGGTGGTGGTTATATACCCGATTAGCGTTCTGGTTGGTTACACTTGGTTGAGTGTGTCCGCGGCTCCGTGTCGTTGGGCCTATAGCTGGAGTGTTCTGGCTGGGTTGTGGTGTAGGTGTTTTTGTTTGTTGTTTGTTGTTGACAACTTCTTTGTTTAATACTGGTTTCCATGCTTTGGTAGCCTCTGGGTATCATCTCACGAATTCAAATTGTCCAGACGTTTCTCAATTTCAATAGCTTCCCTGATTATTCTGGTTTTCATATGTTCTATGTTCGCCAATAATTTGGTATTGCTGAAGTCTAACGTGTTGGAAGTTAAGTTTTGGCTATTGATTCCTCTTTTTCAAATTTCAAATTGTTGGCGAACATAGAACATATGAAAACCAGAATAATCAGGGAAGCTATCGAAATTGAGAAACGTCCGGACAATTTGAATTCGCGAGATGATATCCAGAGGCTACCAACAGCATGTAAACCAGTATTAAGCAAAGAAGTTGTCAACAACAAACAACAAACAAAACACCTACACCACAACCCAGTCAGAACACTCCAGCTACAGGCCCAACGACACGGAGCCGCGCATACACTCAACCAAGTGTAACCAACCAGAACGCTAATCGGGTATATAACCACCATCCTAGACTCGACTACGTCAGTTTACGAGTAACCAGAAGCAGAAGACAGTTATCGCAGACCTGAAGATGGCAAATGTGATTTTTCCGAAACGTCGGCCAGAAACCAGTACCGGTCTTTACGAAGACCAAACAGTGGAAACGCGGAAGAAAACCCGGAACCCCGTTACAACACATACTACTACCCGCTGAAACCTAAAAGAAAACATATATGTATATATATATTTAATGTTATGGTTCAAACTGCACTCACATATCTGCATCTGAAACGGAAAAACAGATAAAACAATGCATATAACAATTATAAAAAGGGTGAAATTAGCGAATTAAGATTGTAAAATTAGTATCAACATGTTTATAAATTAATACAACGAGAACAGTAATTCAAATTAACTTATTTTTAGTTTTTTATAACTTACTTTTATATTTCTATTTTAAATTTCATAATTCAAATATTTCGCGCGATACTACCGGTATCTAATTTATCCACATTGAAATATTGTATTGATACTGATTAGACACGCCCTCTTTTTAAATTTAACCTAAACACGCAAGAATGCAACTTAGAACACATAATAATGACATAACCTACATTTAAAAGTAAACAAAGTGTATTTGAAAATTATTTAAAAAATTTTATAATTTGATTAGAAATGTAATATCAATTTAATTCAAAACACCAGCGATGCTATGATAATAAAGTTTCGAGGCTATTTGCCAATATAAAAATAGGCCATGAAAAATAAATGAACGTAGAGGACGCCGAAAAAGAATTTTACAATATATGGCCGCGTTTGTGCATTTATCCAAGTTAAAAATTAAATTACCATAATCAAACTCAACAGATCTCATCGAAAATATCTATATTTGAAACGCAGAAAATTAGCCAACCTTTTTAAGTAAAAACCAGCCTCTCATCATCGAAGATACGCCGAATATTGACGATAGCATCTTTACAAGTATCCAAACTGCAACGCGTGGGCCATTTGGACGATCGGACGACGCCAAACCCATATCAAGAATTCTAACGCCGAACTTGCTGCTGCTCGACTACAACGCCTCCAGCTTGAGCCAACACGCAAGATCTTGGAACACAGGTTCTTGAATGATCCATTTATAATTTCATTGCCTATAAAATTTACATATCATTAAACAAGTTCATAATAACCTATATAAACTTTAATAAAACTTCGGTATTTATTATCTGTGTATCGTTTACCTTAGCTTAATAAATACAAGCATAATTTAACATCCATATGACACCGTAGTACTTACCATATTAGTATAAACAAGCCAATATATTCTTTAACTTAGTTTTCTTTGTTCACCAACACTATATTAGTAATATTATATTTACACATGTTTACATCGTAATTCTCTTTGTAGAAACATGTCTATGTTATGATAATTGTTACAGTTCTCTAATTTTTGTTCAATATATTTTATTTTTATCACTTTAAACTGTTTTATTTGTTAGCATTTAGTTGTTGAGTTAAACATATTATATAGACACCTAACTACAATTAGGGAGATAATTCACAGACCGACTTTGAACCTGAGGTATTTTATTATCTAATCAATTTTATAACCATGCTTTCCGACTGCTGTTAGTGCATTTGTATGTACACAGAGGGCGTAGTTATATTTGTGATTAATTTAATCACTGGCGCCCATTATTTGAAAATTCAACATTTACAACATTACATATCATTCATCATCATTCAACGTAGAGCTTTTGTCACGCTTCAATATATATATATATATATATATATATATATATAAATTTCATATATATATGAAATTTTTGTCACAACAACCGAGTTTTACCATTTGGAACCATTACTTTACACCTGGAGGGTTCATATCCCCTTGGACGAGCGATAACTTTTCTTATGTGTTATTTTGCAATAATTCAACAAGGAATTAACTTTTTAAGACTTTAAGTTTTTATGTTCAGTAAATAATAAGAAGTAAATTCCAACGTCAAATTTTATGTAGTTATATTTTTAGAGTTTTCAAATAAGTTCAAATCGCCTATTCTTTAAAAACTAGTTGAAAATGTTGAAAATTACACCATTAAATTAAGGTACTTATATTTTTATACAATATGAGCTGTATATAATATAAAATATTAAATACATACAATTAAATGCTTTAAACAAAATATAAAAATTTGTTTTATCATTTATCTTCACGATATTTACTAATTTGATGCTAGACCTACTTAGCAGAACCTAGTAAACCCCTGAGATAAATAAGTAAACAAAGAGTCAAGATAGATATATGCTTGTGCAATAAAATAAATTAACATAAAAATTATTCTACACGTACTCACCCAAGCTACACAGCAATATTTTACCACGAAACATGAAGCTACAGGCTGTTATATCACTTACACCTTTTCCAGCGAAATTTTGAATTTATAAACGCTGGTTGTGTTACATTTATCACGCTCATTCTATGTTTGTTAACACCGTATACTAACAATGTTTTACATATTATACATTAGCTACACATTTTTAGAAAGGTTGCTGATATTTTATTATAAAAAACAAATAAACATTATAGCTTCTAGAAATATGTGGTAATTTATACTAAAAACTGATGAGAAGTTTCACACCATTATTTTTATATTATTACATATTATTCATTTCTCAAATTCCATCAGTATAACATATCGTTTTTGATTTTATACATTTAACATGCATATACATACGTTCATGTTATTCGTGTTATAAATAGACGGAAAAATTACGTCGCAGACGCAAATCACTATCATTTATTTTAAAATGTAATTATTTAAAGAAATATCTCTTACCAAGTGTAAGTAATTTTTGTTAATACATATATATTCAAATACGTACATCGGCCGGTAAATGATTAGCTAATGTGCTTGTTAAGGACCGTATTTTTAAATATACCGGGTGTCCTTGAAATAAAAGGACAATGCATGAAAAATGGAAAGATGTAATTATATAAAATATAAATCCAAAATATTTTCCCACAATTCCCTCTCATAAGCGAGAAAAAAAATGACAAATATAATTAAAAAAATTTTGTCACGCCACTGTACGATCGACTGTATTATAAAAGAGGATATCTTAAAGTGGACTGACAACAACAAAAAGAATAGTTTTGTTATCGTTCATCTCATCCAGCAGTTACGTACGTAAACATACGCTGTAGCATGTGTGTGTGAGGTATTTATTATGTATACACATTCTGAATCTTTCTATTTATCATACGTTATCTTTTATTTCAAGGACAGCCTGTATATATTGTCATGGTTCTAATTTACTGTTATACACAAAAAAAAAACTGGAATTAACACAAAATATTCAGTTTAAAACATTTATTTAGTTTAACTTATACAATTATTTTGATAATTTATTATCCTAATTTCAATCACTATTTACATTACATATACTTAAAAAAAACATACTGTTATAACTAAGTAGCTGAACCTGGCAATGCTTTGCTATTGCTAGATTTAGGTATATATTTACGTATTCAATGAACATAATTGGAAGTTTGATTTCGATTATTGTCTTTAGTAAAATTAATTATTTATTTCAACTTTAAGTTCATTGCATTGCTGTTGGATATACAATGTTTTCGTTGATTCCATTTGGCACACATACAAACAAATCCCTTGGTTTTCCCACACGGAAGCATGCAACGTAGAATTGTTCATGAGAAAAACATGGATTCTCCAAATTCAATCCATATACTTGCTGTGACTGACCTTGTGATTTATTTATCGTTATTTCAAAAGCCAGTTTAATTGTAAATTACAATCGTTCGAATTCAAATGGTGTATCTGTTAGTATCATTGGTATACCTGGTATTAACACATCCTCTCATTTGAATTTGCCAATTAAAATTGTTGCTTCGATAAAATTGTTTAATAATCCTGCCAATCTGGTGCCATTACAAAGACGGCGGTGGATCAATGTTTCTAAGAAGAATGATAGGAACATCAACCTTCAGATGTATGATGTGAGGTGGCAATCCAGATAAATCAAGTGAATTTATATAATATATTGATTCATCTTGATCTATAACAGTATCTATTGATTTGTAGGTACCTGTTCCTCCTGTTAACATATGTTGCATACTGATATTAATGAAATTTACATCCACATTTTTTGTTGCTAATATTTTCACTTAACCATTTATGACTTTTGTAATTTTGTTTGGTATCTGGAAATACGCAGTGAACAAATTCTTCTCGTGAGTGATTGATAGTGTAAAAATCGTTTGCTAATTTAATGCAGCCTGTTGTTTCTTCAATTGTAATTTTCCCATTTCCAATATCTAATAATTGTATCGCAAAATACTCTGCACAAGGATCGTCTTATAATTTTATTTATTTATTAAATTTAATAAATTTATTAACATGTCTCCAGAAATGTGATGCTTTTAAACACGTATTAAAACGTATTAAACAACGTGGAAAAACAGGTACTGTCTGTCGAAAATTACCTGCTAATAATATTAGCGCCGAATGGCCGGTCGTTTCCACGTAAATATTGCAATGTTCGATCCAATGCTTCCTACGATTTTTTATGCGCCATGGTGCATTTATCTCATATAATTATCTTGCATTGCTGGAGTACTTTATTCATTCCTAATGTTATTGAAATGTTGAAAGTTGGTGTTTCACTGTTTTGTATATTCAATGGCAATTTAAGTACTGAATGCTGAATTCGACAACCATAAAAAAGGATTGCCGCAATTCCAGATGATGCGATTGCCAATGCGATATTATTTTGTACGCGTATGGTTGCTTGAAATAAAAAATGTTTTTCTTGGGCCACCTGGCGTGTCCAAGAAATGCATTCCACCACTCTCATCATTTGTTGCCCGCATTATCGCATCATAAAAGTGTTTTTGTAAGTAATTTTTGAATATTTGATTGTACAAATATATTTCATTTTAGTTATTTTCGCGTTGTAATTCGGTATGAAATATGTTATTGACTAGTCGACTAGGTATGCCATTCTCTAATGTCATTGTGATAATACCTAAGTACTGTTTCGTGAAGCCATCTACATTTAAGCAATCGTACTACTACTATTGATATCTTATTAGGCTCCTAATTTTCTTTCTACTGGTCAGATCAAGGATGTCCATAGCTTTAAACCTGCTCCAGACAATATGGATCATTTTGCAAAAAAACCGCGCATAAATCGGTTCAGTAGTTTTTTTAGTTTTTAACGGACACACATACGAACATTGTGTTTTATGTATATAGATATTAGACCTCTAATTTTCTTTCTATTGACCAGATCTAGAAGTTCAATAGCTTTAAGCATTCTGTGGATAACGTGGATCATACACACATACGAACATTGCGTTTCATATACCACGTTCTTTTTTTATCATTAAACATAGGTATAATGCATTGATTTTTCTTCTTTTAGCTTTACATATAGGGATAAATGTATGGTGGCATAGTAGGCAACCAGTTATATACCAGTGACATATTTTTCCAAATGTCAAATATTTCTGATTTTTCATTCATACTTAAATCTTAAATTAAATACATTTTATTGAAAAATACATGATTTATTTAAAACAGTTAATTATCCCAACAGGAGTATACCTTGTACAAAGATAATTTTAAATATTTTTAACAAATTCAAAGAAGACGGATAGTATTTCGTTAAGGTTGAAATATATCTAAGATAGTAAAATTAGTATATCAAAAAGATAGAAAGTATAAATAGATTTTACCATTTTATGAAATTGTGGAACGTTCTCGCATTACATCATACTTCTAATACCAAAGATAACCCACGTATTGGGAGCATTTCAGTAACACGATAGTAGCAAATAACACCTCGTAGTATCTTACGAATAAGTGGTTTTATAAAATAGAGAAATTTACCTTAAAAAGCAGCAGTGGGAAATTCTTGTAGGTAATAAATATGTTATTTCTAATTCTTTAATAATCACTATAACTTTTACTCTGTACAATTATCTGACATCATCACTACTGAAATTAAAGATTGAGGAAGAGAAGACATTATGCAACAAACTTTTGGAATCTGTTAAAGCAAGGCTATTTTCATATGAAGTAGGATCAGTTACTAGAGTAGCAACTGTTTTACACCCTCGATTTGAAAGAGAAGGTTTTCGTAGTACTGAGAATGCTACCCTGAAAATAAAGAACAAATGCTTGTATTAAAATAGATATTAGTCCACATCAAAAATCACTTTCATTATTTGGATTTTTACAAGATAGAATAAGAGACAGTAAAATAAATTAGAGCTGATAACTAAAAGGTAATACCTCGAACGGCCAAATTCAAATCAGGACGTAGATCCTCTTTTATTTTGGAAGGTAAGTTTAAAAAAAGAGTAATTCCATATTTTATTTGGATTTTCTTTTAGGTAAAAGGAATGGAGCTGAAACCCTTAAAACAATGTGTTAGGAAATACTTCTGTATTCCAGGAAGTTCAGCAGAAAGTGAAAGAGTGTTTAGTACAGCTCGTTTAACAATAGAACAAAGGCGTGCAAGACTAAAACCGAAAAATGTTAATATGATAATGTGCCTAAAAAAAATTTAAAAATATTAATAAGTATTTATTTTATTAAAATTACACCCAACCTTTTCCTATTAGCTAAAAAAATAATTCAATGGGTTTCATCTTACTATGCTTTCTAAGTATTAAAGATATGCATGTTTAAGCATTCAAAGGGAAATTATTTAATATGGAATATCAATAAAAATTATTTTTTCTACAAAAAAGGTTTTAAATATATCTATACGTTAATATGCCCTATAACGCTTTTGTTTAATTATGAAACAGACATGTAAATAATTTACATATCTGTAACTGTATACTTGGACAATACCTCGTATTTTCAGCATTTACTTCTGCTTAAGACATATGTTTCTCCCATCTATAGGCGTCGTCAGTTAAGCTAATGAAGCAATGTATACAATGTTATCTAATAGGCGGTTCGGCTAAATGTCATATACAAATACAGATCTATTTATAAAGATTTGTATCATTTGTATACATTGCTTCATTAGCTTAACTAACGACGCCTATAGATGGCAGTAACATATGTCTTAAACAGAAGTAAATGCTGAAAATACGAGGTATTGTCCAAGTATACAGTTACAGATATGTAAATTATTTACATGTCTGTTTCATAATTAAACAAAAGCGTTATACGGCATATTAACGTATGGATATATTTAAAACCTTTTTTGTATATTTACCGCCATCTGGCTCGTTTTTGAAGAACTACACCCGTATTGTTTTCGTTTCGTACCAGCTTAGCGGGTCAAATGAAAGATCGCTTTTTTCGGTAAAGTCTCTTTCGTCCGTTAGATGTCACTTATTAAATAATTGCCACCTGATAGGATGAGATTTGCTTTATCTAATAGGCGGTTCGGCTAAATGTCATATACAGATACAGATCTATTTATAAAGATTTGTATCATTTGTATACATTGCTTCATTAGCTTAACTGACGACGCCTATAGATGGCAGAAACATATGTCTTAAGCAGAAGTAAATGCTGAAAATACGAGGTATTGTCCAAGTATACAGTTACAGATATGTAAATTATTTACATGTCTGTTTCATAACTAAAAATTATTTGATTTAAAATTTCGTTTTTATTTAAGAAATTAAACATTATATCACAAAAAATCAGTTCGCTTTACTATATCTTTCTCGAAAAGCTCTTGATGGTTTGATATCTACTGTGGCTTATATTTTAATTCTTTCAGCGTTTTGAACACCGAACTGTACGATACTCCAAAATGGCCTGGCTACATCTAAAAGCGATCCTACAGACCGTTCTCCTACATAACACAGGATATTCAGTTTCATGTGTTCTGTTAACACGTGATTGGTTTTATTTTATTTTTTTGTGGGAATTTAGAAAACAACCATCTTCTTCGAATTTGTTAAAAATATTTAAAATTGTCTTCACACAAGGAATACGCCTGTTGGGATAATTACCGGTTTTAAATAAATTGTGTATGTTTCAATAAAATGTATTTCATTAAAGATTTAAGAATGAATGCAAAATCAGAAATATTTAACAATTGGAAAAATACGTTCAAATACGTCACTAGTGCATAACTGGTTGCCTACTATGCCACCATACATTTATCCATATGTGTAAAGCTAAAAGAAGAAAAATCAATGTATTATATCTATGTGTAATGATAAAAGAAGAATCCGGTAAAAATAGATAGATATGTAGATTATAGTCTCGTTATTTAGAATTTTAGATATAATAAACTCGGGAAGCAATATATTTTGCAAGAACTAATAGCGTTATTGATCGCATTGTTTAATATGTTAATTATAATATATTTTATCAAAATCGCTTTTTATTGTTTAACAAATTTATCTGGCTATACATTTTTCTGTAAAGAAGAAATTTATGATAACGATTTCAGAAAACTTATAAATTCTTCAACAAAAAAGTGTAGTCACTTGAGAATCAATAGCTATAAGTTCAGCAAAATCCAATTTTATATTTCTTTTTCTTTGTTTTTTATTTTATTTTTTCCTTTTTATTTTTATTCAAATCAGCAAATCTATAAACATGACGTACCAGTAAGAAAAACACATTTTTTGCCCAACTCCATGCATACACAAATCGCATTAGTATTCCGCAGCTTCACAGTTTTGTAATGTGTAACAACTCCTTCCGCATAGAACCAACCACCACGGACCATAGAAATATTAATAATACTCCGGGTATCGGTATCCGGAAAGGGCCATTCGGATGCTAGCAGCCGTCAGCACTTATGTTTGGCCCTAAACACGCCCGAGGATATCGAGCATTGCGTTGCTTCGATTTTCCACACCGAATTTCACATTGTCTGGTCCTATTGGGAATAGACGGAAGAAGGGATTCGCAATCTGACCGGATGATTCAGGTAATCTTATCGCAGTGCGTCGTCGTACTCCTCAAGCGATGATATTAATAAAACGGTCTGCCTAACAGTCTTGACAATTAATTAGTGAGGACGACGGACAGATATACTGCTGCATATCGTTAAAGACGTGAATTACTAACTAGGCTGGAACTTGCATACGGAGATTTCTATCGCTCTATATGAATATTCAACTCGGTAACATAAATTAAATTCAAAAGACGCATATCTAAATTAACCATGAATAACTAGTGTTTATCGCCAAAATTAATCTTCCGTATTCGTATTCGTAAACTTATTAGCTTAATTAAAACGTTTGAATGGAAAGCGGATTTATTTCAGATACGTAATTTCTTGTTATTGTATCGTGTATTCATTTCTGTTAATGAAGAGTAGAATTCGAGAATTTTCTAAGGTTAAGAAGACTAATTTCCCTGTGGCATTAAAAATTATTCGCTTCATATTTTAGTATACATTCTCGGATATATTATTACTTTAAGTTATTAATTATGTCAATTATACTCAAAGACCACCTAAGTCCTTGTGCAGGCAGATAAATAACTATATTACTGGCTTGTTACAGCTCGATGAATAATAATACTTGTTCCTGGCACTATCTTTTTCTGACGTTTCGTCCATTTTTGCAATGGACACCTTCAGGGCCGCTGCTGCTGTTGACATGGGTGCACTAAAATTGAATGTCTAATAGTTTAAAACATGATTATATGGAAACTATTCCGGGTCACTGGAGCGTCTAAATTACGGCTGTATTATTTAACTAGAAGGGTTTACCAGGTATTGTATAGAGTATCTACCATTTTTTGACACTCCAAGTTTATTATAATCTACCTAAATGAGGTGGTATCCAAAATTTCCTAGAATGTAAAAATAGTATATTAAAGTACAAGTTGCATAAGACATGATTTTAGTGCACGCGTTCAAGTTTAGAAAACGAGCCGCAAGGCGAGTTTTCTAAAGAACAAGTGCACTAAAATGTCTTATGAAACGTGTATTTTATACTATTTTTTCTATTTCGGACATTAAAAGTTCAGTACGAAAATTGTAGAAATTTTCTTTTTTTGAAGTTGGTAGCATTGATGTTTAACTAGAGCATTTTAAATATTTGAAAATCGGCGGTGTTATATGTCATTTTAAGTTTAAAATTTAGATTGATTTATGCAATAAATTATTAACGAAATGGACGAAGCAAATAATTGCACGCCCCCAGAGATTCGCAAAATAGCAGAAGATAATTTACAAAATCTTTTGCCAACAAAGTCTCGACATATTTATCAAAAGCAATACGAGCACTTTTTAACTTGGTGTAAAGAAAATAATATCGCGAATATTACTGAAAATGTAATTATTGCTTATTTTGATAAGGAAAGCAAGATAAAAAAGGCATCGACCTTGTGGTCCACATATTCGATGTTACGATGTTGTTTAAATATTTATAAAAATATAGATCTCAAAATTTTCTAGGCTTCTTGCATATTTAAAAAGATTGTCTGAAGGCTACGAGCCTAAGAAATCCAAGATTTTAGAAAGAGATCATATTAACTATTTTATAATAGAAGCCGATGATAAAACATATTTAGCAATGAAAGTAAGTAATACAAACATCCTTGTAATAGTATTTTATTAATGTTCTACATTATTTTGTTATAATAGTCATATTAATATTGATAGGTTATCCTTATAATGGGTTATAATGGAGCTTGTCGTCGTGAAGAAATCATGAACATGATTTTAGATGATATACAGTTTAAAAATTATGTCATAATGGTTAGAGTGCCAAAAACTAAAACTTATATTCCAAGACAATTTATTATAACAGAAAAATTATGGATTGATTTGGTTAAGAAATATTATTCACTTCGTCCCACTCATGTTACACATGGAAATGGTTCTTGCGTGAATAATCCAATTGGCATTAATACTATAGGAAAAGCACCAAAAGTTATTGCTACTTACTTAAATTTGCCTAATCCTGAGCTCTTCACTGGACATTGCTTTAGGCGTTCAAGTGTGACACACTTGGCTAATAGTGGAGGTGACTTAATAACAATTAAGCGCCATGGAGGATGGAAATCATCAGCAGTGGCTGAAGGTTACATTGATAATTCCACCATGAACAAAGTTGATGTTGCTCGAATACTGTCTAGTGCACCTAATGCATCCACTAAAATTATTCAGAATCCATCGACTTCTGATGCAATAGGCAGTGATGTGTCAATCAATGTGAATCAACAGGAATTCAAACAAAACATAGTGTGTTCCCAGAATCTGCCTGGATCTTAATTAATGCACATGAATCTTCTAGTGTTACAGTAAACGTTTATAACAGTTACACTATTCAAAATGGGAAGTAAATGTCAATAGTAAGCATTAGATCTTCCAACTCTGTTTAACAATTTATATTGTTAATTAGTATAAATAAAATGTTAGCAAGTGCTTTTTATTCTTTGTACCTATACAACTTTTACTACACATGCTTGTTATACACATTTATATTTTACATTTACATATGATTTAGTTCCATTTCTTTTTTTGTGACCAACCTCTAAAAACAAAATTTTGCGTGCGAAAAAGTAATACTTTATGCAACCTAAACAGGTGTCGAAAAGTGCACTTTATAGCACCGAAATAGAAAAAAACACAATAAATTGTTCTTACAATTTATTCACTGCCATTCCCTTCAAAGTACTCTCCTTCCGCACGAATACACCTATTCCAGCGACTTTTCCAAGACTGAAAGGAGTGCTGCACGTCTTCGCGTATTAATGTGTTCAACACCGCCTGCGATTCGGTCTAGATTTTCTCAATCGTCTCAAAACGGTACCCCTTAAGCTTCAGTTTCAACTTCGAAAACAAAAAAAGTCGCAAAGAGCAATATCTGCAGAGTAGGGACGGTTAAGTATTGCTGCTACCTTCGGTAAGGCTGGAAACTGACGCACAAGTGACGTGTGTAAGATACACGAATTAAATAAAAAGTTCTTACAGACACCTATGAAGGATAGCCATGTAATCTCCAGGCATTAATTCCCTGATTTGTGGTCCTACAAATATTTCTTCCTTCACTGCTCCATGGGAACTTATCTCGCAAATACATCAACCCATGTGATGTTTTGTCCATGACTTTCGCACAAAGTTTTTGACAAGACGAAATTTAATATGCAGCGGTGGTAGATACCCATTTCTCGGATCAACAAGAGAAGTGTACACCACATTCTTCTCTCCAGGCAGCAGTTCTTTCCAAACAGGCCATTTTTTCCAGAATAGTTGTTTGTTTTGTCACTGCTGTCCAACTCGCATATAAAGCAGCAGTACTTTGTGTACCCGAGCTGCAAGCCGAGCAAAATTGTGGTTACCTTGAGATCTCCACATATATGCCATTTGTATTTCTCATAATGGATATGTGTGAATAGCAGAAGGAAATTTGTTTCCATCGTGGAACAGTACTGCTTTCAGACTAAGTTTGTTAGAATATATGAACAAGCGCCAATCACTTACACTAAAATCATGGCCAAGAGTCTCCATGACGGATTCGATATTACAAAAAAAACACGTCACCTTCCTTGGAGAAATATTCAGAAAAAAGAGCATAGCGGTCACGATAAACACTCACTTTCGTATCAGGAAGAAGATTTCCCTTCTTTTAATCGTGAAGGTAGAAACTTAGCCGGTTGTTTCGTCAATATTAAATCACGAATAAGATCATTGAGATCCCCTTGACAATGCTGAGTAACGTTGGCACAAACTTCGCAACAATACGCCGCATGTTAAAAATGCCATGGATTGTCCTCCTTCGGTCTTGCAAGACAGCATCACGCACTTTTACCACATTTTTTGGCGTGTTTTCCTTCAATGGACGAGCGGAACGCGCATTATCATCAACCGACACACGTCCATTTTTATAACGGTTGTACCACTCATAAATTTGCGTCAGCCTAAACCATCCTCACCAAATGCTTGCTTAAGCATTTTCAGAGTTTCCTCTGTAGTTTTACCAAGTTTGAAATAGAATTTGATGCACGTTCTTTGCTCTTTCACATCAGACATTGTAATGTCGCAGAATAACTCAAACACAACTCAACAAATATAAACAAAACAATTAGTTGTCGCCATCTATCAAAGTACTGTTGACAGACTGATCTAGTATAGACGTAGCTCACACCATCTGGCGCTATAGAGCTGTACTACCATCCCTTGGCGCGCGACATTCAAATTCTGGGAATTTCTGGGTAGCACCTTGTACATCTGAACTACAATAAAAAAGACATTAAGTAATATTTATGATTAAATTATAAACATGTAGAAGACACATCCGTTGATATGACTATTTTAATTAATTGGTCTATTACAACTGATGTTTTACAAAGGAAAATTAAACAAACGGCCAATCGGTAATGTACGTTTTAGCCTACATATTGCCCGCGATGGCTTCGTTAGGTTTTTTACCAGAAATATTCTGGTGCACTTTTAGTCTATCTTCACATTTAATATACACTTACTGATTTGATCTTTAACATACGGGATTTTTGGAACTTTATGTCTAGCTTCATTGGTAATGTACCATGAAACGATAAGTATCATTCGTACATAATATTGGAATTAGCAGCTGTTCC
Organism: Melolontha melolontha; assembly: GCA_935421215.2. Lineage (NCBI taxonomy): Eukaryota > Metazoa > Arthropoda > Insecta > Coleoptera > Scarabaeidae > Melolontha > Melolontha melolontha. Next base: position 105,502,097 of record OW285236.1, on the reverse strand, counting down.
TCATAACTCAATTCAATATGTCCATATGGACTTGAGAACGATTTTGTAAAGCAGTAGTTTATTTTCTACATTCAGTTTGGCTTGTTTACCTGTGAACCAATATATTTTACTTAATTTGTGGCCAAGTTGGCTTACACTTTGTAAAGGTGTATTTTTCCAGGTTTATCTATCTAAATGTAGTATATCTAACATTTCCGCTATGGAATTAATTTGTTATTGAGTTCTACTTGGGAACAGGTTTGTTTGTGGGTAAAAAATGTAACGCGTAACGACTTATTTTCCCATGTTTTAATCCTCCCTATTTTTTGGCCAGTTCTGGATTTGGCCCGAGTTATCAGAATTTTTGATGAAATATTTGGATTTTTATCTGAGGCTAAAGTAGCTGTATCATCTGCAAAATCTTCAGTTGTTACACGAGAGGTTGTTGATAGGTCCTTTGTATATAATAAATACAGCATAGAGCCTAATACACTTCCTTGTAGTATACTGGCCTGGATAAATAAGATGCCAGTATATTTACCTTCATATTTAACACTGAAGTGTCTGTTTGTGAGGTACAAATTTAACAGTATGAAGTAATTAATTAGTAAGATTCTTTTTAATTTATATATCAAGCCCTTATTCGTACCTTATCAAGAACGTGCGCAATATCTTGGAATACTTCTGAGCAATATTTACTATTTTCAAAATCTTTGTTTATCCTATTAACTACTCTGTGTAATTACTGGACAGTGGCGTATTGTTGCCTAAAACCAAACTGCAGTTCGAGGATTATATTTTATTCTTCTACAATAGGTGTTTTTAAGCAAAAGTTTTTCGTAAACTTTTGATAATATTGGCAGTAGGCTAATAGGCCGATATGATTATGCAGCTTACGTTTTTTTTTCTTTGTTTTAAAATAGGTGGCACCAATTTCGTTATTACATTAAAGAGTTTAATGTACTAAAAATTGGTCTTCCAACAAAACGGGTAATAAGTTTCTTAAAAAATCCAAGAATACTTGTTATCCCGCAGTATACAGTGTTATCCCACTAGTGATTCAGTGTTGTACCTTAGCCAAAGACGGTACGTATAACACTTCTTTTTCAGATTGTTCCACTGTAGATAGCAACTTAGTTGCCGAAATACATATTTAGAGTTTATTATTTTATATTGTAGTTAGAGATTTTTCTTATTTTTCTTTGTTTCAGATTTAAAGCCTTCATTTCAGTCTCCATCAATTCGGATCAAGTATACTCGTGCCGTTACGCAATTAGTAGAGAGAAATGCTGGACAAATTATACAGTCTCCAAAAATAGCAACTCAAACATTTAGCGAAAAACAGTTTCGGTGATGCAGTTCAACAGTAACATGAGTATTTTTATCTGCGCACACTTGATTGTTATGGAAACTTAATACCCCGTCTCTTGTAAACCCAGCCTTGTCGCTATATAAAATTTGAGCCGCAAAAGTAACACTTTCTGTCAAATTTTGTAAAAGAGTCCCTACGTGTATCATAAACGGAAGCAGCAAGAACTAGTGTGCGTTGAATAATATTTATTATTTTCTACCCGCCTGTTCACTAAAACCTCCATTAAATTAACTAGTTTCGGACAACCGGTTATGAAGTTTTGAAAAAATTTTATCACTCGGTAACAACCCATTCGGAAATGCTTTTGCATACATATTGTCATGAATTTTTCCCCGAAGAGAAAATTTAAAGAAACTATAAAAGACTATATATTTATGTGTATTTTATTCCAGAAAAATATTTGAAAATATTTAATATTTTATTTAAATTTTATTATAATATGTATTTTAGTCCACGCTTGTAGGTTATTCGAGCGTAGTCTTGATGTACGCAGTACCGGTCAGAGGAAGTACCTTGTTGTAGCCGGACTTTTGATTTTGTTTTAGGGTAGGGTGATATCTTCGTTTCCGAGAAGAAAGCAGAGATTTTCCAGCTATTGAACAGATAGGTCTAATTAATTTTCTGCTGAATAAAGACTTCCTTTTTATTCAGGTTATTATCGTAATTTCGGTTTATGTTTTAGTTTAGTGATATTGATGTGTTAAAAATTTAATTCTCGAGTTATTACGAGTCTTTTATACTTGTAATTTTTTTTTATTTATGCGACCTATCTGAAATCTCTCTTTTGTAATTTTTGTGAAGTGTGATGACTGCATTAATTAATTAATGTAAGTGTATATTAGCAAGTATTATTATATTTATATAAATTAGTTTAGTTATGACATTTGAATATTGAATGAGCTCGTAAATCCAGCAAATTGTTAGTTAAATATATTTAGAGTCAGATAAATATTAAGGAAAATTTTCATACTTTTTTTTTAAGTATTTTTTTTTATCTGTAATATATTCTAGAAGGTCAGGAATTGGTGGGAAAGTTGCCTTTGTACCATGTTGAATGTGCGCATGGGTTAAATTTTGATGCGTGCGCCTACAGTTATTTTTCTGTTTGACGTTTAGTTGGTAATAACGTAATTAATTGGAGTTTGATAGTTTTCCTGAATATTTAATTAGTTTAAGTTTATTCGCGGTCATTTGGTGAGGTTTTTTATCTTTTATTGTCATTTGTATAAAAGTTTTCCTCACACTGTTACACAATTGATGTTTCAGTACGGCTTTATACTTGATAAAGTCGATTTTTTTTTTTATTAAAATTTCGTGCGGTGAATCTTTGTTTACTTTTCTAATACCTTTTGTTTTATTTACTTTACTACGTACCCTGTGAGGGTAGCCCTGAAGATACTAGAGTTCCTGGAAGGCAGACCCGACTTGAGATAGACCGAGCAAGCTGTTGTTTATTGTGGACTAATTTAAATATGCAATCAACACCGCAGTACATAGCAATATGTCATGCTTCCGCAGCATTGCCGTATGAAAGATCGTACATAAAAAGCATGTCGACTATTCCCGCACTTGTGTAGGTACTCATAATTTGCGAAAAGAAAAAAGTGACAGAAATGATAAATAAGCTGATAACAGATGTCTAACAGAATTAGTTTGAAGTTACAATAAGTTGTTTTACAAGGGCGCCCACTCTCAAGACACAAAAATCCATTTTGAGATTAAAACATAAAATCAACTATATCAGAAACAGATCTTTTGTTTGGTTCCACTAGGACTATAATTGAATAAAATATCCGACAGCCTATTTTTTAAGCACATGGTATCTTCTAACATAATTGTTGAAAGATACCATTAATGGATGTGAAAACTAGATATTGAGTGGACATAGAAGTCAACTGCAAACTGTTAAAATGAGGTATCTCAGAACAAAAAGGATAGAAGGATCAAAGCATGAATGGAAACAATCAAGGAAAATAAACTAGATGGTTTGAATACATGATTAAAATGGAAGATAAATGAACTAAAAGAGTGTGAGAAGCAAGAATTATGAGGGATAATTAAAAATTCGTGAAAAGCCACGTCTATCCCTGGAACGGTGCATACATTTCGCTCTTATTGCAGATCGTCAACACACGGTATCCTGGAGACAGACAAGACTTTTCACTTCTATACTTCGTGTATATATAGTATTTTGAATGTGTTATATTTTACTACTATATATTATGTTTTATATAATAAAATGCTTTTATCTACGACTAAACAAAGAAGTAGGTATTATGTTAGTGATTATTAGTTAATAATTGGACTCATAATTTCCGCAGGGAATAATGAAATGCGACTGTTCTTATTGGCGCATTGCAGGGAATAATAATAACGTTATGTCTCATTATTCCCTGCGTTCCGCCAATAAAACATAGTCTTGCCGGTGTTATCATAGTAACGATAAACAAGCCTGGATATTCTAATTGTCAAATGTGTCGTCAATACGATGAACTTTCCATTTCCAACTGTCAAAACGTCAAGCGCCATATTAATATTATAGTATAATGTTTGTTTTTCTTTTAGTAATTTTCAGATAGTCGTAGATAAAGTAGTGTATACTAACTCGCAATAATGACTATTATTCCCTCGAACTAAGTTACTCCCTCGCCGCTTTGCGGCTCATTTCGTAAATTCAGCTCTCGGGATTAATAACCGGCATTATTTACTCGCTTTATAAACTACAGCAAGTACAGCTAATGTAAAAAAAATCTATGGACTCTTTGTAACTGAATTTCTTAATTTTGAATCGAGTTTTTGAATTATGTTCCTTATTTTAATATTTATAATTTGACATTTGTGAAAAGATGTTTTTAAATTGGCATTTATCTGAGCTTAAGTTATGGGATGATAGGTGGCTCTTTCTCTTCTGGAGATCTTTCTTTCTGATTCTTGTATTTCTATTTTTAGGTAATAGTGTACCTATCTTCTTTGATTGCTATCTTTACTTTCTTTGTATCACACTTAATTAATACTATTTATGTGATCGCCTATTTTTTTTCTAGGTTCGAACCAAAATGACTGACAACACGAACACGAAACAATCCATCCTCAATTTTTTCGGTCTCTGGCTTTCATAGCTATACGTTTTCTGGATGCTTCTTCTTCTTAATTCTTGGAATTTGATGAAGCTAACATTGAAAATTAGCCCTATTTTCTTATAACTGTCCAGGTAATTTTTTTTGTTAATATTCTTATATTACACATTTTAATTAATATCACAAAATTTTTACATTTTTCCAAAATTTCAAATAAATTCTTATTATGTTTAGCTGTTCCTCTTGTTTCTCTAAATTGAGCCTCTCTTGAGTAATTTAAGCCTATTATTGTTTTATTTGTTTTTTAGGTAAAAATCTTCCTTCAGTTGATGTGGAGAATTCTGATGTCTATAAATTCTGTTCGGATGTTAATTTAGTTGGCTGGTTAGTGTGTATTTTGGTTCCTTCTTTGACTTCTAACTGTTTGTTCTTCTTTCAACGGTAGATATGGACACTTTTATGTTTAATGAAGTTGGAATTATTATATTACGAGTTTTTTCAATAAAAATGTATTTTTCTTCTTTGTTGTATCTCTTTTATGGTAGTTTTTTAGTTTTAATTTTAATCAAAGAGAATTTTGCTAATTAAAATCTTAAAATGCCCTATCGAAGATAACCCCTGCCCAATTTTTCTTTTATGTTTAAAAATTTTCTCTCAGCTTCATCATTTCTGGGTTTAAAATTTTTATAATAAGCTTATATACTATCAATAACATGTCAATAGCTAACATTTTAAACTTACTGCAAATGAGAATTAACTACCATTTGACAAATTAAGTTTGTACCAGTATGCAGAACCCAACAAGTCGCGACGTCAACCTTCCTGGTTGTTAGGATAATTAAAATTTTATGAAAATCCACATCTTAGAGGACATTTTCATGTAGAAATAAGATTTAATAGTCATTAATTCTCATTTTCAGTAAGTTTAAAATGTGAACTATATATACACAAAGTATAGATGTGAAAAGTCATGTGTGTCTCCAGGATACCGTGTGTTGACGAGCTCCAATAAGAGCGAAATGCATCCACACGTTCCAGGAATAGATGTGGCTTTCCACAAATTTTTAATTATCATAACCAGGAAGTTGACGTCGCGATGTGTTGCGTTCTGCATACTGGTACGAACATAGTTTGTCAAATTGTAATAATTATCGCAATACTTTAGGCGAAATTTGCATGTAGAAATGAAATTCAATAGTCATTAATTCTCATTTACAGTAAGTACAAAATGATGAGAGAGATACTAAGAGGGGCGGCCATGCCAAAACCTGGAATAGCAAAAGAATAGATGTTCTACAAAAAAAAGGCAACACCGCAGAAAGCAATGCAAATGGTCAAAGAATTAATAGAGAATACGTATTAAGGAACAATGCCCACACTCACCTCGACACCCTACGATAAAAGAAACATAATTAAGTAAGTAACTGAAAATGTAATCAAAACGACAGGTAAGGAAGATGTTATTTTATTTTAACATTTTTAATCAATTATTCACAAAACTAATAAACAACAGTCGGTAATAATCCAGGAGTTTTGTTTATTATTAAAATAATGTTTAGAGAACCAATATTTGTTGTACGAAATAGCAAAAATAGTAAATACTCACTTCAATGCTGTTTATTTAGTTTTAGCTACCACTTGTGTGTTGATATAAACAACAATTACATGCACATAAACTTGCACGTAACACTTAACACGTTTTTTTCATTTCAAAATTGTATTGAAATTCAAATTCTGCTATATCGCAATTCCATAGACAAAAGATAATCCCGTTGTATACGTACCTATTAAAGCAATCCATTGTAATCCCCTAATGAATTTGCAAAACCGCTTTGAAAAAAAAACGCATCACGTATTCACAGGACGATAAAATTAATTGTGCTACATTATCCATAGCTTTCAAAATTTCATTTGTACCATTTGTTTTTATATAGTCTCGTTTTCCGTTGTTATTTTTACGTTTTTTTCCGCAAACGTAATTTAAGTGGTTATTTGGAAAAGAATAGCGCTTCATCATGTTCGAAAGAAAACGATATCTTTTAGAGTTTCATTTAAAATAGGTATTTACTTATATAATAATAAGAAAAAGTAAGAAGAATCCTTTTCAGATTTTAAACGGAAACATTTTAATTAAGGAAACAATTTCTCCGATTTTTTCATGAAAACGTCAAACACCTTTAGATGCATGTACAGCAAAACTTAATGAAAAATTAAATAATAAGAAACTTATTTTGTAAAGAATTTTTTAATGAAAAATTATTAAAAAAAATGCCATTTAAAAACAATAGTATAATACGAGATGTGACTATAAAATAACGATGCTGTAAAACTTTTTATTTTAAATTTATACATATTTGATTATCACACTCCATATACACCCCTCCTCTTCCCCTACACCGCTACGAAGTCTGAAACGGTCTGAAATCTTGTTTCTTTTAACGCAGATTTGATCTTGGGGAACAGTTAAAAGCCGCTTGGTGCCAGGTCAGGCGAATAGTACAGTGATGTTATACACTGATGGCTAGAAACTTCTTGACAGACAAAGATAATGTAGTGTGCGCCGCTGCGTTGTTCTGGTGAAGAACCTGTAACTATTTTTTCCATAATTCGGGTCTTTTTTCTGATGTTCTCACGGAGTTGAGCAAGAACCTTGTTACGTGTAGTAGAGACTTAATTATTTGTCGTAAATTAGAATTCTTCTTTTGCCATTTTGTACTTTTAATTTTGAAACTGCCTGTAGTTATCCCTTTGTACTAACGCTGTCTTCGTATTTGTTCGTTATCCTTCGTATTCATCTAGCGTACTTGTCGCTCAGTTCGAAGACCGACACCGGCTGATACCCGGCATTCATTCTCTCTCTCGTTCACCACGTGGTTTCTTGAATTTAGGGCTATATGATCGGTTATTAAGAGGTATTGTTTTTGTACCATGCCCTCCTGCATTTAAGGTATTTAATCAAGTTTCACGTATTTTATTGGATGTACCAATTTACCTGTTATGGGAGATTGGCGAGAGATGATCGTTTCTCATTACCGACCGGACACATCAGGTTGAAATGGACGTCATTACGACGGATGATATAAATAGTCTACAACATCTGTAAGTACATCACGCTGTTGTTGAATAGCAATATTCATTCGGTTAACTGTACATCTATTTTTTGTGTGCGGTTAACCGAATGAATAGTGCTATTCAATAACTGCGTGATGTACTTACAGATGTTGTAGACTATTTATATCGTCCGTCGTAATGACGTCTTTCAGCCCGATGTGCCCGGTCTCTAAACATTACTTATTTTTCTTTCTTTGCTGTATTTCAAGGTTTAAAATAATTCCACTTATAAGAATACAACGTAATTTTTTTTCATCTACTTTTTTTTTTAAAGGAAACCACCTTTGCCGGTAAAAATTTAACGTGTTTTTGCAGAGTTTTTTATTCGTCAACGAGATCAAGGACACGTATTTCTTACACATAGAAATTAAAATAAAATCTCGTTTTCTTTTGCTAAGATGTTTCAGATATATTTTCTCTTTTATTTATTTTGTTTAATTTAAATAATGAATTCATTTTCAAGATATTATAGAACCGTTGTCAAACTTTGTTTTGTTCAATTTATGCCAATTTCCACACTCCCGGAAAGTTTGTAAATTTTAACTTTAGTTTTATTTGGCATATAGATAGCCTCTAGACGTATACAGGGTCTGCTCAATAGATCCGACTTTTTAGGCCTTTTTAGGACTATTTAGGCCCACAGCTTGTGAACCAGACAAATACGTATTTTTACGGGGGTTTTGTGTAGAGATTATTCAGCTTTTTTTATATACGTAGTATTTTCGCTACTTTTCTTTTGTTTTTGTGAAATATCAACTCAACCTTATAGTACGTTGTACTTTTGTTACTTTATTTTGACTTTGATTTGTTGTCTCTACCTAACGTAATTATTAATAAAGATTGGTTACTTAACTTGTTGCCTGAACTATTCTTTTCTTTTCTTTATCATTTCCGACGACTTGGTTGCGCATTTACCCGCCTTTTGGTGCAGGCTGTCATTATTTAGTTATCGTGATTTCCGTATTTTCGACAACTAGCAGTTGCAAATTCGGTGGTGCCCTTTACCACTTTTATTTTTTTGGTACCTCTGGGTATCTCCACCCCTGCGTGGAGGCTTCGTGGTAGCCGGGTGAGCCGCTAGACATTGGCAGGAGCGAGTTTCTGGATCATATGTGATCATCTATGGAAAAGCTTAATGAAAAGTCATTGTTCGGTTTTCGAATAGGATCCCACACAATTTAACAAGTCAAAAACAAGGCTGTACTAAATGGTACAAATTTAATGACCATCATTACTGACGACCAAACCTAGATTTGTTCGTCCATCTCTGAAAGTAAATAACAATCTACAGTTTGGGTCTTTTAGAGCGAGGCAAAGTTGTTCGTTTGCACAGTGCTACGAAACGAATGATTGCTTGCTTCTTCGGTTTTAATGGACATGTGGTAACTATAAATTTAAAAAATCAAAATCATTGATGCAGAAGATTATTCTTCATCATGACAACGATCAGCTCTCACTACTCTCTCTACGTACGTTAAACCATTGATTTTCAGCCAGAAAATATATTGAATTAGAAACTCGTATTGCTCGTATTCACCTGATTTCATCACCTTTTCATTTCCATTTGTTTTCAAACATCAAAAATTCTTCGTAGTCTGAATCACTGGCTTCTGAAGTATTAGCTTCGGAGTAAAAAAATATTATTGGCAAGTTGGTCTGAACGTAAGTAAAAGTATATTGATGCCAAATGCGAATACTTAACAATCGAAAGCAATAAAGTTGTTTACTAAATTTTCTGTGTTTCTTACATCGCTTCCTGAAATATTACTAAATATAAATATTACTAAACCTCGTATCTATTCCTCGTTCTTTGATCTAACATACTGAAAATGCGAGCTGGTTATTCCCAAATGCTTACTGTTACTCAATTCTTGTGACACAGGTATTTAAAGGCAAAAACGTGAAATTTTCTTCCAACTATGCTTCCAGCTTAGATCTTCATTGAGGTTTGCAATTTCACATTTTCGTGATCAAACACTATTCACTTTCGCTTACCGTTTATCTCAAATTGCTTAGTTTAGCTAATCTAAATGATAGCAATACGTGTCTGCATTCATGTTTTCGCTTGCAGAAGGCAACGTATGTACGAGGTGCTACCCAGAAATTCTCGTAATGTGAAAAAACACTATAAACTATTCTTACAGCTTATTCACTACCATCCCTCTCGAAGTACTCTTCTTCCGCATGAATACACCGATCCCAGCGACTTGTCTATGACTGGAAACAGTGCTGAAAGTCTTCAAGTGTTAACATGTTCAACACCGCCTGCGATTCGGTTTGGATCCCTTCAAGGGAGCATGGGGTAGTATTGCCGTCTTCATTAAGGCCAGAAACAACAAGTGACGTGTGGGTTGGTGCATTGTAGTGGTGTAGGATCCACGAATTGTTGTACCAGTTGCAAGGGCGCTTGCGTCGAATGTTTTCTCTTAGACGCCGAAATATCGCAAAAAATCGTTCATTAACTGTTTCACCTAGTGGGAGAAATTATTTGTACGCGATGCCATCAACTCAAAGAAACAAATCAAGATTGACTTGACGTTGCTTCAAGCTTGCCGTGCTTTCTTCGGTCGTGGTAACGATAACTTTGTTTTGGGATCACACCCGTACACCCATGATTCGTCGGCAGTTCCTTTCAGTTCTGTGAACACATAAAGACGATGCCGGTTTTGTTCAATGCTGAATAACCTTGGCACAAACTTCGCAACAATATGTAGCATGTTATAAATGTCATGGATTATTCTCCTTCGGTCTTGCAGGATATCATCACGCACTTTTGCCATATTTGGTGGCATGTTTTCCGTCGATGGACGACCGGAACCCTCATTATCATCATCCAACAACACACGTCCATTTTTAAAACAATTTGAAGCGGAATTTGATGCACGTTCTTTTGCTCTTTCATATCAGACATTGTAGTATCGCAGAATAACTCAAACACAACTCAGCTGTTCGTAACCACCTAGCAAGGTGGTTTGACATAGTGACTTAGTATAGACGGAGCTCACACCATCTAGCGCGACAGAACTGTACTACCATCTCTTCGCGCGCCACATTTAAATTCCGAGAATTTCTAGGCAGCACCTCGTATATAAAGTAGTTTCATAATAATCCCTTTATACTCTTAGTAATACTTTTCTAAGATGAAGGCTAAGCTTTAAGTTGATTCTAGTTTTTAATGTTCCACTTTTCAATCAAGAACAACCTACTCACACATTTATTTTTGTGCAAGGACTTCATCGAGTAATCCGATTGCGCATTTAAACACCCAATAACATCATTATGCGGTGTAACTGCACTCGATGATGAAAACGTTATTGATGATATCACAAAATACAGCAAGCGCAGAACAATCATAACAAGAATCATTCCTTACTCCAAGTGTTTACTTCAGACATCGTTAAAAATAAACGGTTATAAACAATACTCGTACTAGTCACATATTTGGCAGAAAGTAAGCAATAAATACAAAGCATTTCTTCCGTATATCCAAAAGGACAAAAAGAACGAAAAGCACTACAAACTAAAGTAGACGGATTTTAGATAAGCAAAATATAGAAACCATATACACAACAGGGTATAATACGTTCTATTGCCGGTTGGGAATAGATTGTGTCATACTGGAAACAAATGCGAAAAACAGAATTTCAATTTAAAATATTAGAAAACGAACCAAAGTCGAAAATGCCACAGTGAGAACTGGAAGGGACAAATTAGATTAGGAAGGATGGAACAAAGCAGTCAAAGCATATCCTCAAATGAAAACCAAGGTTGTCCAAATGCTGTGTAAGTAAATTATCTAGAGGATGTATAGATGACAGGAAAGGATTTGAAAAAAAACTGACTATTAGCAGCGCAAACAGAATAGAATAAAAGAGAAAAGGGCGAATAGCTACATGCTGAAAAAGTTTTAAAAAAATATGTACAACAGACAAAAAGATCTCACAAACAAAAAAGAACTCTAACTAGAAAGTTAGGAATATTCGAAATTTTAAGGGGTTCTTACGAACGATCATACGAAGATGATTCCAAAAGACCGTTTTGATCTGACAAACAGCGCAGTTTTCCCACCACCATCGCCCCCACATCATTAACCTTCGCGACAGTTTGACGCTAACAGCGAGCCACTACGGTCGTTCACTATTTATTTGTTCGACTGTAACATTTATTTGTCACCGTAAGCTTTTACCGCCCCATAGATAAAGATATATATATATATATATATATATATATATATATATATATATATATATAAGATAGATATATACAAGTTTAGTTCATTATATTGGTTATTTTCTTTGGGATTCCGGCTGCGCCATCTAGAATGGATTGTGTGAACTGAATTTGACCCCACTTCGGGGGGTACGACGGGATCATTATTCTGCTAGAGGTGCGAATGTATCGAATTGTTTCTTGATACTCTCCGTGAAGCGAAATAACAGGCCACGCTGTATCTTAATTTTTATGGTAATTTTCAAAAGGATATGTGTGGTAGCTACTAGAAATCCTGCTACCGTTAGTGAATTTGGACGCCTTACTGCGAAGTAATTAAACGTAATTAGGCTTCTTTGTCTGACAAGCGGGATATATATATTTCGCAACGGGGAAGGCAGTCAAGCAAACAACAGAGACAAAAATCAAGCCAACATCGTCTTAACTAAACATCTGGTCACAAGAACAAGTACCAGATATCTCCTTTGCACACATATAGTCGATCGAGGTACTTCTACAGACTAATTTTTTTGGTAAAATTTAAATCTGCGTCTAATTTTTCTCTTCCTTTTTTATATATTTGCTTTTATAACGATTTACATTATTGATTCCAATTAAAACGGCATATATTCTTAATTATATTCGTATATATGTATATTTCGAACGAATTATCACGAAATTCGCGTATTTATTAAAAGAATTTATTTAATTATTAAACAATTTTAAAACTAATTATCGTACATATATGGTTATAGAATTTATTTTTAAAATAATTTAGTATTTAAATAAATGGTTAATTGAATTGATTTTACACCATTAAGTAATTTTAGCGACAACTGTGTAATATTCTCGAAATATATTGAATTGATTCATTACTACTCAAAGCATAGGCGTGCCAGAAGATTTAAATAAATTGTAATTTCTGTTAAATCCATTACTTTATCATTTTACTAATGCTTATGTAATATACTGTGTGTCATTCCATTGTAAGGCTCCGCTACAGATCTTGAAGAAGAACTAGATTTTTGATCTTAGGTATAAGTTAATTTGAAATCGCTTAAATAACTAATTTGTCATATTTTTGGTGCATTTTGCGGTTTAACTTAATTTATTATATTTATGGAGCATTTTTCTGATACGATACAAATTTAATGTGGTATTTTTGTTTTATGTTCGATATATACTAATGTCATAATATACTGAGTGCTCATTTTTCAATTGTCATCAACGTTTGCAGCTTGAAAGCCACATTGTTAATACTTGTTTTTGTTTGTCAATACATATACGAATTAACTATTTTCGATTCCGTATTTTAAATTTTGGGCACTCCTCTTTTAGTTTAGTCCGATGTTTTGTCTCAATTTAGCAGTCTGTAAGCGCATGCGCCTACGAACGCGCAACAGTTTTCTTTGTTTTCACTCCCGAGCCTCTGTACGTAAAACTAAGTAGCGCTACCAACAATCTGTTAATCCATCACCGTCTCTACTGACTAAAGGCATACACAGTAAATAGAGGCTCCCTTTTAAATTGTTCGTTACGACTACCGATCTCGACATTTTCCGAACGTCTTCATAACGCCAAGACTACGCCTGCGCGCGCACGGTAGCACGACTTTAAAATATATAACAAAATTAACAATCCCGCCAAGTGTGAGGTTCGTAATATAATACGAATAATATATATAATAATATACGAATAATACGAAAAAAGTTCGCCCTAACGAAATTTGCAAAGAGATAACAGAGGTCTATGGTAATGTCATGAATGAAGCTTCTGTTCAAAAATGGTGCATCATGTTTAATGGCGGACGGACAAATATTCATGATGAAGAACGCTCAGGCCGAACTTCACTTGTGACCAACAGACTCAAATCAGGGATTGTGAAAGAAATCAACAGAATAGATGTTTCACTATAGATGCACTGAGTTCCTTTTTTCCTGAAATTCTCTTCTTTATGAAATTGTTAGTGGTGATTTGGACCATAGAAACGAATGTTCCAGGTGGATTCCTAGAGTTTTGACAGATGAACGCAAACAAAAACGAATGAGACCTGCACTGACTTTTCCAGTCAGTACAATATTGCATATTTATTTATTACATCTTTCCATTTTTCATACGCCAAAATACACCTCTACGCATCTACGGCCAAGGATAGCTCAAACTCATTTACATTATCGTTAGCTTATCGCACTCTTACACCAGGTATTACTATAAAGGTACCTACTTTCTATTTAGTCGAATTTAAATAATTTGGTTTTTAGAGCTATTAGCAGACTTAGTGGAGTAAGTTATTAATTATTTGTATGTGCAATAAATTTCTGTAGTCATTCATAATTATTTAAAAAACGAATAGTTCACTCAAATGAAATTTTTGAAATTCTTATAAACTCTCTCAACATCTGTATTCTCACTGGTAAACACTGGAATTTCGTTTGAGGGCTTGTAATCATTATAAACAAAGCGAGAATTGCAACATTCCCTTTTAGTAATTTAAGGCAATGATTTAATATGTTAGATATGAAGTAGGTCATGGTATATAGTTGAAAATTAATTCAATTTTAAACGGTATATTTCGTGTTTTACATTAGATATGAAACATAATATCCATAATATAACCGCAGTACATGCGTTATTACCCACGACTTAGTTAAGTTAATTCTATATAGCGACTATAGCAATATCCGCGTTTAGGCAAAGATATGAAAAACTACTACCACTATATTAAGTCACTGTCTGAGTATATAAATTTTACAATAGTACATGCTAGCCAAGTTTTATATCGCTCGAAACTTCCGTTATAGCAGCAGTAATTATTTTCATGCAAAATGCGCTGCAAATTACAATTGCATAATTAATAATTGAATTTCATGTTTCGGTTCTAATTGCTGGAGAAAAGAATTTAAAAAAGAATAGAAAATATGGGACTAATGCGACTAAATGGTATTGTACTAAATTTGATTTGAAAATCTCAATTAAAACAATAGAAACGAATTAAATTATAAACCGAAATAGATATGAATATGTTAAAAACATATCTGTGTCTGTACACATGGACATACACAAAGTATTTAACCAATGGTCACTTTAACTACAGAGAGATGCGTTTCGATCTCACCAGTGCAGTTTCGAAGTAACATCTTAAAATTCGCTCGCGCATAATAAGCAGAAACTTTGCTATCAGCTGGCAAGAGATACCTCGTGACAATCTGATGGCCAAGAGAGGTCTGCCAGTATGACCCTTTCCTCTCGAACGGCTAGACGGCTACTAATGGAGTGGAAGAAATACGCATAAGTGTGTAGTCCATTAACTCGTAGCCAGATGGCTCAATGTACCAAATAATAGCATATCGATTTGTAAACGCGAATACAAATTAATATAAATATGTTAATAAGCACAAACTCGTGCTGTCAGCTGACAAGAAATATCTCGTGACATCTGACGGCCAAGAAAGGCCTGTCAGTATGACCCCTTCCTCTCGAACGGCTAGGCTGCTACTAATGAAGAGGACGAAATACGCTTTGAGATTTATTCAGATTAGAATGACGAGCACGTTACAATGACAGTTAATTATTTACAAATTGTTCGAGGCGTCCAATTATTTTTTTATTTTTTTTGGATATTATAAAAGGCGTCTTCGAGTTCGTTAGTTTTGAATTATTGCCTTCGTTGTTTGTTCCAGTGTCGTTATTTCGTTTGTGATCAGATTTAGTTTCAGATATCTCTAATCTAAAATTCCTTTTATAGTAAAGGAAAGCACATACCGTATGTGTTAAATATTATTAGGCATAGAGAATCAACGTATGAGTACATACAATGTATACGTACCTGAGAAAGCCAGTCCAATTCCAGAGAAGACCGCGACGACTGACGATTGTCTCCGATACCGATTGACTGGAAATTTTGCATTCAGTCTAGCTGCGGCCGTTACAGTTTGAAAGCGAACAATAAAATTAATGTATAATGCCTCTTTATACACCCACTGAAAAGCTTCAGTTAGTAAAATGGTTTTATGCTGGCAAGTCTGCAATGGACTGCATGAATTTGTTTGCGCTGACTTTTGCAAACCGTTCTGTACCTTGCAGACAAACAATTTATAATATTATAGATAAATATGAAACTTGTTTCTGTCTCAGTAACTGTACGAAATGCAAACCAAGAGAGGTATCACCACAAAAAATTGAGGAAAGAGAACGGCGGGATGTATTAATTTGTAGTATTGTGGAAATTGATAACACGAGATCTACTAGAAGTGCTGCCGAGGAATTGGGTACAAGTAACACAACTATTTCACGTATTTGGAAACGTAATGGTTTAAAATGTTTCAAATATTCGAAAACTCAAGAAATATTTCCCGAGGACAATTTTCGGAGAATGGAGTTTTGTCAAGACGTTATGGAAAAGATACATCAAGATGAAAATGTCGTTAAAAATATTCTCTTCACCGATGAATCAACTTTTCCATTACACGGGAAGCACAATCCCTCGATATTGGGCTTCGGAAAATCAACACCGGCATTTTACAAATCGCACTCAGTATCCTCAAAAACTAAACGTTTGGGCAGGTATTTTAGGTGACCATTCTATAGGCCCCTATTTTGTTGATGGTATATTAAATGCCGAAAAGTATCTCGAATTACTGAAAAATCAAATACTTCCCGTCATTCAAAGCATTGGAGTAAATCAGGAAATCGTTTGGTTTCAACATGATGGATGCCCAGCACATAATGCAGTGAGGGTAAAGGAATTTCTAGGAAATACTTTTCCTGGCCGTCTTATTACTGGAACAGGAAACAGTAAATGGCCCCCGCGATCTCCTGATCTATTTCCAAATGATTTCTTTCTGTGGGAATATCTAAAAAATATTGTTTATACTCATGAAGCTGGTAGAGAGCAGGTAGAGCAGAAAATCTAGTTGCCTGGAGAGAAAAAATAGCTGAGGCTGCGAAATCATTAACTGCCGACATGATAGCAAATGTAAGAGCTAATTTCTACGACCGCCTAGGACAATGTCTTGCTGTGTAAGGAGGAATTTTTGAACCTCTTGTATAATTTATTATAATTTTTAGAATCCATTTTTATTTATTTTATTAGGATTATTCTTTAATTTTATTAGAATTACGCTTTATGCGTTTATGCGACGCACCGCAAAAATTTCCTGCATCTACTGAAAGAAATAAAAAAAGCTAATCCCTTGCAATTTGTAAATGTTATTTTAGAACGCATTACAAGTACCTATGTCGATGGTCAAATGATTACTGCTAACTTGTATTTGCGAAACAATCGGAGACAATCGTTGCCGGCCGTCGCGGTCTTCGCCGGCATTGGATCGGCTTTTCCATATACATATACATCGTATGTACTCATACGTATTCCCTATGCCTAATGATATTTGACACATGCGGTATATTGTGATGGCATATTTTAGAAGAAGCGTACAAAATATTAATAGTTAGAATTACTCCACTTAACGTCAAGATCGCATTAATCGCTTTCTTCAAGCGGAAGTGTATGCAAAGGCAAATCTCCAGGCAGGTCTAAAATTATAACACCGCCAGTTGTTGCAGACATTCAAGAACACATCAATTGACACCCTAAAAAACTTTTATTCAATTATCTCGTAAGCTGATATGTTATAAGGTTATTTGTATCTAATTTAATATTGATTACAACAATTATTTTACACAGGCGTCTCATACAGTAGTTGTCACAGAGTCTTCAAATTGAATCTTCATATACATCCGTACAAAGCGCCGTAGTTCAGGGGTTATTTCCACAAAACTTCAATCCTAGGCTGCAGTATTGTCATTGGTTTCTAGAGGACATAAAGTATAATGCCATATTGGATAAAACTTTTTTAAAAATGGTTACTTTTATCTGACCGATAGTGTAAGCAACCAAAATGATCGTACTTTGAATACCAATTACCCTTATCAATCAATGCAAACTGGCTTACATTTAGTGAAAGCCGTAGAGCGAGTTGCAATATCCAATGCTAAAATTATTGAACCAATATTTTTCCACCAAAGAATAACTGCAAAACATTACTCTCTTTCTGACTTTAAAGGATTGTATGACACAATAGCTGGAAAAGGATGCTTAACAAACCTAAAAGTTCGTTTACAAGCAGCAAATGTGTTAGAATATAAGGTGTCCCGTATCCTTATGTTCAAATTTTAGAAGTGTAAAGTAGACTTCATTTCAAGTAACAAAAACGCAAAACTTTTATATCCATTTTTATTTGTTTCAAAGTTACAGCTTTATGAATGTGATTGTCAGATCATTAAAAAAAATGTAATCCTACAGTCAATACAAACTGATTTTATTTAAAAAAAGTTATACGATTCAATAACAGGCCTGTGATTGTTAACGTCGCATAATAAAATGTTATCCTAAAATAAATAAACACGTGTCGTAGTGCATACAGTAATTTCTTGGAGATCTACAAAAAAGCGTACTGGAAATTTATGATAAAGAAGGTTCTTACTTATTTCGTAAGTGCTGAACCATGAATATCATACAATGAATAAACAAATGTTCAGATGACTGTTAACGTTACATTTTTTAATAAACATTACATTACGTTTCAGTTCATACAGCAGCTTATTAGTGAGTGGACACCTTTTCTTTATTCAAAATGCCTTACCGATTTTCTTCTCAAGAGTATGCGGACATGCATTTTGTGTATGGCTACTGTAACGGCAGTGCACGTCAAGCAGTTATTGAATACCGACATCGGTTTACCGATAGGCGCATTCCTTATTACAGAACGCTTCTGGAAGTACACAGACAGTTTCGGGAATGCGGACTGCGTAATTATCTTTTCGACCGAGGAGTAAATTTGCCAGCAGACTTAGAGGAAGAAGCAGTAGCTATTGTTACAAGAGGTCCAACTCTCAGTGTACGTCCTAGACAACTAGGAGTGCCACGAACGTCAGTTTGGCGAATTTTAAAACGTGAGGGCTTATATCCATATTACTATCGCAGGGGACACGGTTTGCTTGAAGCAGACCACTATGCTTGTCTAGTTTATTCTACCTGGATATTAAGACAGTCACGGCTTCATTTTAATTTCTGCAGAACAGTCCTCTGGACAGATGAATCTATGTTCACGAGAAGTGGTGTTACAAATCTGAGAAACCTGCACAGGAGTTCATCAGAAAATCCCAAAGCTATACGCCCATCTAAGTTTCAACATGAATTTTCTATTAACGTTAATCGATGACTTGTTGATTAGTCCTGTCGTTCTTCCTGGGAGGTTAAAGGCGGACAATTACTTTCAATTTCTTATTGACGAACTGCCAGGTCTTTTAGAGGATGTCCCACTGAATGTTCGACGAGACATGTGGTTTCACATGGATGGGGCACCACATTTCGGAATCGCTGTCCGAAATTGGGTTAACGTCAATTATCCAAGATGGATTGGTCGAGGTGGTCCTGTTGCATGGCCACCCAGATCACCCGATCTTAATCCCCTTGACTTTTATTTATGGGGGTACATGAAAAATTTAGTCTCGCGCAAGTTTCGAACACAAGAGAAGAGTTGTTGGATTGTATTCACATGGCTGGCGAGCAAATCCGACAAAACAAGTATGAAATAAGTAATGAAATAAGTACTTCTTCTCTTGGCTTACGGGCACAAGCCTGCATTCAACAAGGAGGTGGACATTTCGAAAATATTATTAATTGAACTTTTTTAAATAAAATCAGTTTTTATTGACTTTAGGATTACATTTTTTTCATGATCTGACAATCACATTCATAGATCTGTAACTGTAACAAACTGTAACAAATAAAAATGGATATACAAGTTTTGCGTTTTTGTTACTTGAAATGAAGCCTACTTTACACTCCTAAAATTTGAACATAACGATACGGGACACTTGTATAAACATTAATTAAGACAGACGGAGAAGTCACGAATAATTTCGAAGTTTATAATAAACTAAAATAAGGAGACTTTCTATTCACCTCACTTTCTAACTTGACATTAGAATACATCTTGTGATTGCAATACCGGTACACCGGTATACCGATTACCGGCATTTCGTGATATTTTG
The DNA here is from genome assembly GCA_935421215.2 of Melolontha melolontha. NCBI lineage: Eukaryota > Metazoa > Arthropoda > Insecta > Coleoptera > Scarabaeidae > Melolontha > Melolontha melolontha. Next base: position 105,482,291 of record OW285236.1, on the reverse strand, counting down.
CAATTTCTTGAAACCGGTTTTAAATAAAATACCGGTATTTTCAATATTTGCTATAAATGTAGAGAGACAGAGAAAGCTCATAATATAGTCGAACATACAGTTCACTGCCGAGTCGCTAGCCTAGGCAGTAGAATTTGTGCGAGGCAATTAATAAACTTTCGCTGCCGTGTATTATATACTATTTTTTTTCAAGCGTCTAATTAAGATGTTCTTTTGAGATTTTGTAACATAATTTTTAGGTTAGGTTCAAATGACAGATTACGCATTTAATTCTCATTATAAATGATAATGTTAACGTTTGACGTTTTAGGTTAGTTGCGCAAATATTTGTGTGGATATACTTACAATACATATCAGGGAAATACGTAGAGGGAAACACTCTTCCCATGTTATTTAAATGTATCTTTTCAGCTCCGCCGTACAATAATATTGGCAAAACTGCCGCCGGACAAGAATGAACTCTTGTTTTCAGATTTAACATTTATCCATAATGAATAATAATGACTTTAAGGAACATTCTTAAGGAACAACTTTAAGGAATATTCATTCAGAAAAAAAAATATTTGAAAAATTTGAATACATGTCTCACGGAGTATGCCAGCTGCAAACTGTGTACGTAGTTAACTGAAAATGGGACGAACATGAATTATCTCCGGAAGAAGATATTGTCTGCATAACTACTGATGGAGCAACGTTGATGAAAAAGTAAGGAATTTGATTGATTCAAATCAGCGATTATGCTATGCTCATGGAACTTAACTTGGAGTAATCATTGTGCTATATCTACAAAATCAAGAGCAGAAGAAGCAAAATACTCTGGATTTATAAAATTCTGATTCTGACTTCGAAGAGAGTGACGATCAAGAAAATAATAATACAATTGTTGAAAGTACCTTGTTTGGATATGGAAAAGATAATAGTAACGAGGAAGAAATATTAACTTTGCAAGGATTGCTTCCTATAATTAAGAAAATTCGAAAAGTTGTTAAGATATTTAAACGCTCCCCTACTAAAAATGTTGCTTTACAAAAATATATACTTACTGAGATGAAAAAAGAATTTATACTGTTAGTTTCTAAAACACAGTTTACTCGCATTAGATTTTGAAATTGGCTATAAATAAAAAAATTGCCTCCCAAAAAAATACAAAAATAATACAATAAATAGATTTATCCAGTCGTTAGAAGATGAAGAACTTCGAGGTAAATATTTAGAGGAAGTATATCGCTCATTAACAACAGTAACAACAGTAGCACCAACCAGCGTTGATGTGGAGAGAGCACTTTTAACTGCAGGTAATTTGTGCGCAAAAAGACGTTCCAGGATTAATGATAGTTCAATAAATGTATTACGTTTTTACCATCACATTTAAAAAATATGCGGTTAATAAATTAGTTATGTTTTTTCTGGGTTAGGCAAATATCGTATATGGATCCATTCGTATATCTTTGATATGGCTACCTAGATTTTAGTAAGACATTCCACAAATAATTAAATACAAATCGGGGATTAAATGAGTATATTTATATCCGAATTAGACTTCCGGTTTAGCCGGAAACGATGTTAACTTTTTTATTTGAAATGAAACCCTGTATATTTTTACGAATTTCAATAGAGCTCTACTCTGGACGTTCAGAAATAACAAGTTTTGGCACTCCTTTGTTCAATAACGACAGAGATATTTAACGAAATTTAATAATGCAAATTTTATTGGGAACAAGGAAAATTAACACAAAAAATATAAACAAAATCAATACCAGTTAAGAAAATTTTCGAAATGATGCCCGTTCACTTTTTGACAACATGCAAGTCTGTGAACAAATTCTTGAATGACATTTGCCAAAGCCCCCTCACGGGTTAATTGCACTTCCTCAATTATTCTCTGTCGTAACTCGTCCAGATTATGAGGTTGTCTAGTATAAACCACAGATTTTAAATGACCCCAAAGGGGACCGTGCGGGCCATTCAATGAATCCCTTACGACCAATCCACCGATTTGGGAATGCTTTATTTAAAAAACTTCCAACATTAAGACATAGTGAAGGGGTGCTCCATCTTGTTAGAACCAAACACTTACAGGTAAGTCCCCAAAATCCAAATATCCTGTCCAGTACGGTTCCTGAAAATACCAGCCCATACGTTGAATTTCTGCGGATGTTATATATGCGTTTCTAACATCCAATGAGGATTATCTATTGATCAATATCGACAATTATGACTAAAGACGGCAGACTATGTGCCCCAGCAGTGGCGTTGCGTGGAGAGTTTAGTAGAATAACAGTGCGCTTACTTAAAAATAAATATATCGAATCCCTATACAAAACGTTAAGAAAAAACATAAATAACTTACCCAACATGTTTACATTGTTGCAAAAAAATGCGGATGTGCGCGATGAAAAAACTGCACCATAATATATGTTTCTGTATTAGTCTCGGAAAGGTTCGTACGTAGCGACGTATATATATATGTTTATATACAGAGAAGGATTGTTCGACGTTGAGAGATGTTATATTTGCATAGTTAAAGCGCTCTTTGTATCTGTACAATGGATCTTCAGTATTGGTAAAAAGTTGCCCTAATTTTGTAAAATCTACATTTTTATCTAATACACTGTTAAATTTTTCACGGACACAATCACTTTTTTCATCTTCAAGGATATGCAGCACTAGTTTTACGTGGTCAATAATTGCTAATGAGTCCGATAAGGACAGCGCAGTGTTCTGTAAATTTTTTATTGCGTCCAGTATTGGAACGTAACTGTCGTACATAATTTTTAAATTTGCTGCAACTTGAGGACTGTTAAATTGAACCTGGCTGAGCCGTATTGCAGCTGCTTCTTTGGCATCTAGTTGTAAAATCACTGATTTAATTTTTTTCAAAATGTTTATAATAATAAAATGCTGCTTCTAACCAAGTACCCCATCGTATAAGAATTGGTTGCGGCGGCTCGGGTATATCAGGACACAGCGAATGAAATAGCCGAATCCGTTTCGGAGATTTAAGAAAAACCGCTTTCGTTTGTCCTATCAGTTAATCCACATCAGGATAAGTTGTACGTATAGTGTTTGTTACAAGGTGTAAAGCGTGAAGCAAACATGTGACATGCAGCAGGTTTGGTTGAATCATTTTGAGTAAGTTTGCCGTGGAACACATAACCTTGGCAGCATCGGTAACTAACATTAACATGTGCTTCGGTAAAATCTGAAATTTGTGTAGTGTTTCTATTAATACATCATATATCGCTCTGGCAGTACACCCTTGCATTCGTTTACAGGTTAGTAAATAAGGAGGAGAAGGTCCTTGCGGAGTCAGCGTCCGTACTAGAATGGCTAGGATGGACTGTTTTTTAATATCTGTAGTTTCGTCTATTGTTAACCACAGGAATTTTTTTTTACCGTATTTTTCGTACAATTTACAATTCTCTCACGCACTGACGGTACGTAATTCCGTAGCGTACTTCCTGCTGGTAATTTCCACGTAGGATTGTATTTCTTCCAAAACTGACGAAATATTGGGTGTTTACAATTTCTGCATTGGTATATTGGTCGCAATTAACATCATTGTTAAATCACACACAAATTTATTATATGATCTGCGTCCACTATTATTCGATTTATGTTTGTCACTATTTATATGTCTTTGGCACTGACTTGCTTTCCAAGTTAATAAAGTTGTTTCACAAACTAAACATTTCACTACGGTACCGTCATATATTAAATCGGGAAACCGATGTAAAAATTTCTTTACTACGTTAGCATGCAACCGAGTCGATGCATTGTTTCTACGCACTCCCGACATTTTCAACACGATTGTGTTAACAATGTATCGCTTACAACGTCTCAACGGCAACTGAATTGATCGTCGTACGCCTCTACTCGATTCCTCCACATCACGCTACTGTTCGGGCACATAGTCTGCCGTCTTTAATTATGACTGTTAACGGTACCATTCAAACAAAACGTAGCTTTGTCGGAAAACTGCAAATTGTATGTAAAATATTGGTCATTTTTGCAAGTCTCCATCACTCTTTCCCAAAATTCTATTCTGCGATCATAATCCCCGTCCAATCATTCTTGCACTAAAAGTAGTTTATACGGGCTGCTACTGATCGGAAATTTATATCACAGTTTAGTGTGAGGGATGTAGTAGAAATGTGGTAATTCTTCTAAAACTATAGCAATATCTTGAGTAATAACTTCATTAGTTGCGACTTTTGGTCGTCCGCTTTTCGGTTCGCTTTTCTAATATTTCTAATCAAATTATACGTTCTCAAAGTTTTACCAACGACAATTCGTAATATTGGATGCCGATCTTGATGCAAATTATTAAATAAATCGCATACTTCTTCATGAGGGCGCGGCCACAAAAACCAATCAACATCAGAATTTCAATATGTTCTTTCTTAGTGAATTGGTCCATTATTAATATTTAGACGTCTACAAAGTTAATTTTGACAGTATAAGTCAAACACCAAATTTGAATTCCATGGCTTATTAAACATAAGCATGATTTTAAAATATCAGTGTTAATTAAATATCTTTGCCGTTGTTGAGCAAAAGAGTGCCAAACCTTATTATTGATGAACTCCCAGAGCAGAGCTCTATTGAAATTCGTAAAAACATACAGAAAGTTCTATTTAAAATAAAAAAGTAAACATCGTTTCCGACTAAACCGGAAGTCTGATTCAGGTATAAATATACTCGTCGAATCCCCGATTTGCATTAACTTTGATGTGGTAAATTTTATTAAAATCTAAGTAGCCATATCAAAGATATTTGAATGGATCAATTTGCCTAACCCTGTATAATAGACTACACAACAAAATTTTTATATGATATTTACCTCTTCTTAATAATAATTGTATGTTTTATTCCTTTCTTGTAGTACTGTAATGATATATCTTTCATATTATATTTTTTGTTTCTAATGTAATATATTATTATTTTACTGCTGTTATTGATAATATTTGATTGTAATATCTGTTCCTTTATTTTATATTATTATAATTATTTATACATAACAAAATTGTTCATATTTTTATAGTTTATACATTTTTTGTATAAAACTAATAAATATGGCAAAGAAACAACTGCGTTTTTGTACCTTTTTGAAGAATTTCTAGTACCGATATTAACACTGGTATTTCAGTACAACGTTTAAAATATACTGAATATCGATATTGTATTTTTGGTTCGGTATAGCAATCACCAAATACAGCATTAGAAGCCATCAATATTTACATTGTCCCGATAAATTATTAATTGCAGTGTTATCAAGAACTAAAAAATAGATACATGGAAAAAATGTAACCTAAAATAAATACAAATACAAGCGGGTCTGTATTCTGTAAGCTGATCGGCATCGAAAAACATCGTCGACAAAGCCTGTCAGGAAAACATTTGTTATTTGTCCTGTAATATTCAACAGGACCCCAATTCCCAAAACTTTGGAAACATTCGTCGTAAGTTGTCAAGAAACATATTCTATCTGATTATCCCATGATAAAATATAGAATTGGATTGAATATTTCTCTCGTGCTGTTATCAAATAATATATAAAATAAACATAAAAATATAATAAATATAAAAATATATTTTCTATTATAATTATGGTTATTACCTATTTATTATCGAATGTTAAATACTCGACGTTATTAGTAAAGTCAAAAATACGCGGAGCTCGGGTCCAGATCATATACCATTCGATATATTCCGTCGCGCCTATGTGTCTTCAACCTTTCACACAGTTAATTAACTTTTCTTTCCAGCAAGGTATTTTTCCTAAAGCTTTGAAGACGTCAGTAATTAATCTCATTCTCAAAAGGAATTCAACCCACGAAATATCCAATTTCCGTTCAATTGCGTTGAGCTCGGGTTTCTCAAAACTGTTTGAATATGTTATGTTGAATAGATTGCTGAGCCATTTACATAAAAATAACATAATTTCTCTTAGGCAGCATGGATTGCGACAGGGTCGCTCAACCATAATTGCGATCGCCTCCTCTTTTATAAATGAAATTGTAGAGCACCTACACATCGGTGAGTACCCTGCTGGTGCCTTTTGTGACCTAACACGTGCATTTAGTTGTGTAGATCACAGCATTCTCTTTGAAATACTTGAGAACTTTTGTGTGAGGGGTAATTGTAGTTGGTTGGGTTTCATCCTATTTAGCAGATCGTGTACAATTTGCTAAAACAGCCTACAAGAAAAATAACATAAACTGATATTTTTACTCATCAGTCTTGGCTGTAAAATTAGGTATCCCGCAGAGATCGGTTCTCGGCCCCGTACTGTTTTTAGTTTTTATAAATGGCTTAATAACTTTTATTAATTTTTATTTAGTTACATATGCCGACGATACGAGTGCGGTGGTTTCGGGGGGACGATCCTCTAGACAGGCAAACGTGCTTTTCGACCAGCTTTACAAATGGTTTCAATATTTGCACATGCATTTTGAAAAAAACTATTTCATGTTTTTCCACACCATACAAGCTAAAGCAAATTTTAATATTGACGCGAATGCTTGTGGTATCCGAATAAATTGCAAGTCATCGATAGGTACGCTTGGTGTTCAGTTGGATGAATTGTTGGATTGGCAGGGTCATTGCAGGAAATTAATCGGTGGTATTAGCGTCCTTTGCTACCAAATAAGAATTCTGAGAAACTCGCTAAGCATAAAGAATCTAGGAACGTTTTATTATGGATAGGCGCATTCGAATGTGGCGTATCATTTTCTGGGATCTGCCCAATATACCCATGAAGTGCTTATGGCACAAAAACGCATAATTCATTGCATGGGCAATATACATTCCACCACATTTTGTAGGCGCTACTTTACACAGTATAATATCTCGCCTCTGCCTATATGTTATATTTTTATAAATACGAGAAAATTTCTTAGGAGCTCGAGTGTACACTGCCATAATACTCATTATAAAAACTATTTTCGAGTACCATGTAATCGATTAAATATTACAAAGGGGTCTCTGGTCTCAATGGGTCCAAAACTTGACTGTGTACTGTATAGATAGACTGTAAATGAGAATCTATTAATTATTAAAATTACAATCTATTCAACATCATAAATATATATCCAATTAATGAAGAAAGTGTAAGTCATGCCTGTCTCTAGGATGCTGTGCATTGACAAGTTCCAATACGAACGAAATGCATATGCATATTCCAGGGTAGATGTATTTTACACGAATTTTTAACTATTCTAACATTCAGGAAGGCGTGTCGCGTTTTGCATACTTGTGCAAACTTAGTTTGACGAATTGTAGTATTAGGCCGACACATTAGGCGACATTTACATGTGAATTGAGATCTTAATCATTGTTAGACTCTCATTTATAGTCTATTAAATATCTTAACTATATATACAAGTAATTAAGGAAGTGTAAGTCATGTCTGTCTCTAGGATTCTGTGCATTGACAAATTCCAATAAGAACGAAATGCATCTGCACATTCCGGGATATAGATGTGACTTAAACGAAGTTTTGATAACATCTGCTAGTAACATTTACTAGCAGATATTTTATATCACATTTAGAAGATCAAATAATGAACTCCAACTTAACTAAACACAAAAAACACATTAGTTTTTGGTATATATGTGTCGACGACGTTTTATCTCTCTTCAAAGGTACAACTAGACAAGTTAACAACTTTTTGAACTATATTAATAGTGAATAAAAAAATTAAAAACCCTTACCACATAAAATAATTTTTTTATTCAATTTTTTTTTATTTTTTTTTTTTTTATTTTTTTTTATTCACTTAAAAGCCACAGTCTCCGATTTTTCAGTTATATTAATAGTATATATCTCATCATTACCTTTACCGTACAAACCGAAAAACACTGCGATAACTAAACCAGGTCATGTATTTACAAAACATCTATTTCGTCAACAAGGCCTCGGTGAGTTATGATCTTTCACCACATTGTGTTTATCTTGTAACCAGGTCACTAGGCTAAGGGGACACACTCTAATATATAACGAGACACTCAGAGGTCTCGACAGACAGAGTCACAGTCAGACAGAGTCACAATCAGAGTCAGAGAGTTGGAGTCTCTGCAAAACTAGTGCCTCATAAGTAGAGCTGAGGATGTTTGCGGTATAACCATGGTTATATCATGTAACCATAGTAAATTACTATGGTTACATGATATAACCATGGTTATACCGCAAACATCCTCAGCTCTACTCATAAGTATAATGTAGTGTTTGTTTTTGTTATCATTGCTATTATCTTTATTAAATTATATGTTGTTATTTAATCGTTGTCCCGCCTATTATTTGACATACTGGTAAACCTCCAGCGTAAAGGCAGCAATGTGACCTCCGGGACCAGGTGACATTACACGGCGATCCTGCCCACGTCTGATATTACATGGCGATCCTACCTTTAGTTAGATGATCAGATATTACATGGTGATTCTGCCATCCCATCATCTGACATTACATGGCCATCCTGCCAGCCGCTTAAGACTGTGTATACATTAAGTGGAATCCGGAACGAGCCCGAAAATATGAGAAGCCGATAAACAAATGGGAACTACGCGATGGAAGAAAAAGTAATCCTCAGCCAGGAGCAAGCCGAAGCCGCTCACAAGTCAGCCCCGGAAGCTCTCTACCACTTCAAGAGAAGAGACGAAGGTATTTTTTTTAGAAATTTAAGTAAAGACTATTGCAGTGCGTTAAAGTGACTGAACAATATATAGATTCTTTCATACATAAACTGTGTATATTTAAATTCTGTTACAGAATAGTTAAAATGTTTCTTTGTATTATAAAGAATAATATTAGTTTGATGCGTATGCAAAATATGTGTAATAATTTCTGCTTACGCCAACAAAATGTAGTATGTAAACAGTGTAGCACCACTTTTTTTTAAAGGTCAAGTTTACTTATAATTAATATAATGTAATTTTAAAACATTACATTATGGCCGAAAAATTGAATTCAAGAACCTGTCGCAAGTTTGTTATCCATCGTACACGAGAATATAGAAGTTTCTACATATTGTTTTACCGCCTACCTAAAATGTAAAAAACACGTTATATTTTAATACTAGCGAGCATAAATTCACTTACGTTCAATGCATATATACAATAAAATGCATACGTTTTGATTTTTTAACATGCGCCACACAACAAGTGTTGTATTTCAAAATTGATTATCCAAGCATGTGTATAAACAAAAATATGTGTATTTAGAGTAGTCGAATCAATAAACATCCATACAGAAATAAACATCGAAATGAAACACTTACAAAATTAATATAGAAATCGGCAAGGCCAAGTTCGTCTAAAATGCACGACATTATTTATTTCTAAACGATTACACTCCGTGACATTGAACAAAAAGTATGTCTAACGCATTCATAAAGTTTGGAAACTAAAGAGAATTCAAATTAATATACGAGGAGCATGATTTTATTATTATATACAAAGAGTTCCAAAAATTTTGTTGCAAACGCCTTATCACTAATAGAAGTTGATTCCAATGATGTAAAGGTTAGTAACGGAACAACCGGTAGCATCCTTATCACGTCAAGGGCTCAATCGATGACAGAGACCTATCGATTGCACCATTACGAAACCGACAACAGCCACATATTCCGCCAACTCCAGGACTGATCATCTCAGGGTTGTGGAACTGTTGAAAAGGAAACCAGCCGAATCAAAAGAATTTCAAGTGATGGAAAAGGCAAAACTTCAATTCGCTCCAGAGTCGTAATGAAGCAAGCATGCACTTCAAGGAAATGGTCCATTACGACGAAGACGCTCTCACAATTTATATAAAAGAGGCATTCTCTTTTATATAAATTGTGAGAGCGTCTTTGTCCAGTTCCAGTTATAACAAAAATGTGTATTGTTAACTGGTCTCTAGAATTTCTGTATTGAAGAAAAGGGCATATAGTATAAGGGAATTACCGCAGAACGTGCACCCTTACTATGGTCAAGAATTGCTTCGCAGAACAAGACATACACGAAATATGTGTTGTCTAGGATAATTCACGAATCAGTGATTTCCTAAAATAATTTTGCCATAGAGCAAAAGAGAGAGATAGAGTTGAATTATTTTAAAATAAATATGATAAAGGGGAGCACAAAGAATTGAAAACAAACAGTCAAGCATGAAGAATTGAAAACAAAGAATCGAATGCGAAAAATTAAAGAAAGACAAGAATTGCGAACTGCGAAACAAGGCAACTATTCCAAATTACTACCACATGTTATGTAGATCAAATTTAAGCAAACAAACAGAGAACAAACTTGAGACAGTGTACAACGGCCCATTTACCATTTACCATTTACAATTTGAAATTTACAATTTACGATTTACTATTTACAATTTACAATTTATCATTTACCATTTGTAATAATTTTAATTTATAATTATAATAAATTTCAATTCGTTTATAATAATAATACTTTTAGTGTAACTTATCTACACACACACACACACACATCGTTATATAGTATAGTATAAATTTGTACAGAACTTGTATAGAGAAAATGTATAGGAAATATTGTATAGTAGATATAACAATGTATAATATATCTCACTAATGTACAATATATTAAGCACCTACACATAGTATGTAAGGAAATGTAATTATATATATTTAACACGGACAAGAAAAGCCAAACGGCTTAGAAGCCCTTTTCTTTTCTTTTTCGCCGGGTGGAAGATGCGATAACTAAACCAGGTCATGCATTTACAAAACATCTTTTTCGTCAACACGGCCTCGGTGAGTTATGATCTTTCACTACATTGTGTTTACCTTGTAACCAGGTCACTAGGCTAAGGGGACACACTCTAATATATAACGAGACACTCAGAGGTCTCGACAGACAGAGTCACAGTCAGACAGAGTCACAGTCAGACAGAGTCACAGTCAGAGTCAGAGAGTTGGAGTTCCTGCAAAACTAGTGCCTCATAAGTATAATGTAATTTTTGTTATTGTTATCATTGTTATTAACTTTACTAAATTATATACATACAAACATACATAATCAAAGACCTCTTATACCCGAAGGTGTCGAGGTGTAAAGTGCTCTTAATTTCGTTCTACCAATTCACGCCACTCTTTTTTGTTTCTGGCAAGGTCCTTGGCCTCGTTCCATGTTTTTCCTCTTTTTCTCAGAAGTTCATCCATACTGCTGTTCCACGTTTTTCTGGGTCGTCCTCTCCGATTTTTCCCAATTTTCCTTGCCTCCCATACCCGCTTCACCTGTCTAGTTTCATTCATTCTGATCAAGTGTCCCCACCATTTCAGTTTCTTTTCTTCTACTTTAGTTCTTAATGATTTTGTTGTCAGCATCTGTCTAATGTCATCGTTTCTTTTTTTGTCTGTTCTTCTAACGCCTAATGTTTTCCTCAGATACTTCATTTCACTGGCTTGTAATAGTTTTGTTTGTCTTTCATCAAGTATCCAATTTTCTGCTCCATAGGTTAAGACTGGTAAGTATACTGCTTGATACACAGTCATTTTTGTTCTTGTTGTTATCTCTTTTTTATTCAAAAAGTTTTTGTAGAGTGCATAGTACAATCTGGTTGCCGAATTTATTCTGGCGCTTATCTCATCTTCCTGGGTTGCTTTACTATTTAAGTTTATCCCTAAATACTTAAAAACGTCTACTTGTCCGATTCTATATCCTTCAATGTTAATGTTAATATTCGCTGTATTATTTATTACTGCCATCACTTTAGTTTTCTCAGTGTTTATTCTTAGATTGTATGCTTTTAATTCTTCTGTCCAGATTGTTATGTTCTTCTCTAAGTCTTTCTCTGTTTCTACTATAAGCACTATATCGTCCGCGAATACACATGCTTCTACTCTTACTGCTTGCATATTTCTGTACCCTGCAATATACTTTCTTGCTTTTGTCCAACTGGCTTTTATGACTTCATCCATCACACTTATAAACAGCAATGGGCTCAGTACTCCCCCCTGTCTCACTCCATCCTTGTTTCTAAAAGTTTTTGAGGTTTTATTTCTTGTTCTTACTTGGTTAATTGTATGTTCATATAAACTTTGTACTACCTTCAAAAGTTCTTCTTCTACATTCTTGTTCTTTAAACTCCGCCAAATTCCTTCTCTGTCAACCATATCAAATGCTTTTTTCATGTCTAAAAAAGCTAAAAAAAATTTGTTCATTTTTAACTAGTGCTTTTTCTGTTATTTGTTGTAAAGTAAAATTGTGGTCTTGTACGCTGTGTGCTGGTCTGAATCCACTTTGTGCGTCTGCTAGCTTTGGTTCTATCGCCTTTCGAAGTTTATTTTCTATGATTATCTCGTAAACTTTCAGTCCCGAGCACAGTAGAGAAATTCCTCTGTAATTATCGCAGACCCTTGTATCTCCTTTTTTATATATAGGTAAGATTGTAGCTATATTCCATTCCTGTGGTATTATTTTAGTTTTCCATACAATATTTAGTATTTCCAGCAGTTCTCTCTTCCCATCTGGACCAAGGTATTTTAGTAATTCTGTATCTATTTGATAACATCCTGATGCTTTACCTATTTTAAGTTTACTTATCGCTTCCTCTAGTTCGTCCAGTTGTATTCCAGTTTCCTGTACTCCGTTTATACTTTCACATACATTTTCCTTTTTATTTTCTATTACTGTATTTTCGCTATTTAATAACTCAGTAAAATATTCTTGCCATCGTTCAATAATTTTGTCTTCATCTGTTAAAATATTTCCATGTTGGTCTTTTATTTGATTGATCCTTTCTCTATTTGGATTTCTCATATTTCTCAATGTTCTATAGAATAGCTTTTTGTTTTCTACACTATTTTCTTGCATTTTCCTTCCAAACTCTTCCCAAGATCTCGCCTTTGCCTCTTTGATCATTACTTTAACTTTATTTCTTTGTATTTTGTACTGGTCATATATTTGCTGATTTCTGTTTTGAAGATAGTTTTTCCACATTTTTTTCTTTTCCCTGACCTCTTTATTAATATCTTCGTTCCACCAGTTCGTTTGTTTCTTTGTATTACTACTTCTACTATAACCACATGTTTGTTTTGCCACTTTAAAAATTGTCTCTTTAAATCTTTTCCATTTATCCTCTAGATTGATCATTTGTTCTTCCCTGTTATACTTTTGGATTTGCGATTCGGTTTCTTCTATATATTTGGTCCTAAATTGTGGGTCTCGCAGCTTATAGCTCTTTATTCGTTCTATTATAACATTGTTTTTAACTTCACCTTTCCTATTCATCTGCGTATTCATTTTAATTCTAGCTTCTACTAGGTCGCTGCCTACTTCAAAACTTCTTTTGACCCTTACATCTTTAACTGTTCTCTTATAATGTCTAGGTGTTATTATATAATCAATTATCGAGCGTTCATTTCGTGTGTGTACTTCTCTTGTTATTTTATGTATCCACTTGTGCTCAAAAAATGTATTATTTACAGTTAAATCGTTATCGATGCAAAACTGAAGCAGTCTCTTTCCATTTGAATTTATTGTGTTCTCTCCGTGTTTCCCTATTGCTCCCTGCCACTTCTTATATTCATTTCCCACTCTCGCATTATAATCTCCCAGCATAATCAGCACACCTTCGTGATTATCTATTACTTCTTGTAATTGTGTCCAGAATTGATTCTTATCATCAGCCTTGTCATCTTCTCCTGGTGCGTATATTATTACTAGTGTAGCTATATTTTCTTTGTCTATTTGCATTATTACTTTTAATATTCTATCGTTTATACATTCCCAGCTTCTTAATTTCTCTACTTTATCCTCCGGAATTAGACATGCTACTCCCGACTGAGCCCATTTCCTTTCTTCCACTCCTGCATATATCAATAAATCTCCGTCTCCTATCCATTGCAACCCACAGCCTTTTTTCTTTGTCTCGGTAATAGCTACGACTGTAAAATCTTGGTTTGTAAATTGTTCTATAAGCTCCATTTCTTTGCCATTTATTTCTCTGACATTCCAGGTAGCCACCCTCCATTCTGCTTTCCTTATTCCCGTGTTTGGTATATTTTGCACCTATGTACCTTTATCATTATCCCTATCCATAGCCAGGTCCATACTCCTCCATACCCCAATACAACCCTTGTCCTCATCTTCGATTCTGTTCTCTACTCTTCCTGAATTTTCCTTGTTATTACTTTTTTTCCGGTTTATCATAACCTTTAACTTAGCCATGTCGTTATCTTTATTATCTAGCTCTTCCTCTTCTCGATCCTCTTCTATCCGTTTTTTGTAACTATTTTCAGTTTTCCCTCCTTGTCATCCCATTTCTATATTCCGTCCTCCATTATCAACTTCTTATAGCCATATTTTATTTTCTTCCCTTTCTTTCGTTCTAGTTCTGCGAATCTCTTAATTTCACTTTGTATTTCCATTTGTTTCTTTGTCAATTCGCTATTTATATAAATTCTTTCTGTATGTGTTCTTAGTTTATTTTTGTTTTTCATTATCTCTTCCTTCTTCTCCGAACTTGCTATTTTAACTTTACAGGTTTTAGGGCCTATCTTATATGCACCTATTACTTTTGCTTCTACTCCTATTTCTTCCTTTATGAAGTTTTCCATTGCTTTCTGAAGTTCTTTTGGGTTTTCTGGATCCATTGGTAATCCCGTCATTATAATATTATTTTTAATTTTTTCTTTGTCGAGTCTTTCGATCCTCTCTTCCATCTTTTCCATTTTTGCCTTAATTTCTGTATTTTCTTTTTTCAAGTTTTCGTTTTCTTGTTTTATTTTTAGTAGTTTTTCTTGAAAATTGTTTTGATTTCGTTTTATCTCCTTTACTTCTGTTAGTACTATATTAACCAGATCCGTTAATTTATCTAATTTATTTTCTTCTTTTTGTTTGTCTTTAATCGGTGATCTTTGTACTTTTTGTTTTTTCCTAAATTCTTCCAACAGTTCTTTCTCAATTCTCTTCCTTTTTCTCTCATCCTCACTAGTTAGCTCATCCGAATTTTCCATTTTCCAACTGCGTTAGCTTATTTAATTGTGTGGTAGAAATATTTCCTGGGTATTATTCGATATGTTTCAACTTAATATTTATTGTTTTCTGTATTTTTATTTATTTCGATTTTATATCACAAAATGTTCCTACCAATTTTCAATTTTACGCTACTTTTAATTTGACTTGGGCCACCTATCCTAATCCGGGTCTGTTTATTTGTTTACACCTGTTAGCGATTTACACACCACGCTAGGCGAGTTTCCCGTATCAACTACTCGATGGTCACCCGCCTCTTCACACTTCAGTTTATTGTTATCATTCGTTATTTCATATAAAATATATCTGCACTCACCTAATTCGTTACTAACAATTATCTCCCGCTTAATTCTTCTATGTCCAACTCACTTATATTTAAACGACACTCGAAACTCCCAAATTTTGGGTTTGTTTTCGGAGCGAATAATTCATCAACATTCACGTGATGCATAAACTGTGCAATCTAACTAAATTATATGTTGTTATTTAATCGTTGTCCCGCATATTATTTGACATACTGGTAAACCTCCGGCGTAAAGGCAACAATGTGACCTCCGGGACCAGGTGACATTACAACACAATCAAATAATTTATTGCATTTATCCCTAGAAAAAAGAACTAAATAATTGAATGCGATTCAATATCTACCGAAAACTAACCTACAAGGGCACTACTGATACACAGTAATTCTTAAGCCCTATTTGTCATAAATTAGCAGCATGTAATAGAGCCTTTTCTATCCCATTTTCATATTAACAAAATTAAATACTACTGAAGCAATCACAATTAATAACGGTTTCGTAGTAAATTTAATCAATAAACTAATAAACAAACAAAAAAACTACCTACAAAAGTTGTTTCGTCAAAAAATGTACTATATTGTATATATCGTCTGATCAAAAAGTTTTTGGATCGCTATTGCCGTGGAATTTACGAGATATCTATGAAATTATTTATTTCAATTAGTTTTGAAATTGACTTGACAACTTTTAAATCAGCTGACTATAAAATACATAAAATGCTACTAATTACCATAACCTAAAATCTATTTTATTTGTGACATGTGTACTTCAAACTACAGAAGTAAGTAATTCTATAGATGGTTTTTACACTTCATGGCTATCGCGATCCAAAGACTTTTTGATCATATGTTATTTATATATGTTAGATATAAGTAAATCTAGGATAAAGTATTAAATTATATCATTTCCAATTTTATAAATATTCAATGTGCATGCTCAAATTTAATAATAATAATAATAATAATAATAATAATAATAATAATGAGTAACAATAAAGATAATATAAATTCAAAGAGAAAATATAAATTCCAGACGAAAAGAAAAAGAAAGACTGAGGTCATCTTTAATGCGCCCCTAACGCCGGCTCCCAGTAAGTATGTCGAAGTATATTGCCTCGGCATTCTTCAATGGGGCCTTCCAGAAGATGTTCGTAATGTGGAACATTGCCGGGAGGCAATACGCGGCACACGAAGGCCAACGCCAGAAAGCAAATCCGGACAGTCAATCCAACCACATATCAGTTTATACAAAAAACCTGCGCCATGCAGTTTCCTGCGATCAGACAGTGATTGCTGTTCCAGCAGTAAAGAATAGACCATTCCATGGTCCGGATAAATGCCAGATGTTTTGAAAATCAGATACTTCAAAAACCGACGCTGAATTCTCTCTACAGCAACATTCTAAGGATCGTAAAAGCGATACCAAACAACATATCCGTACTCAAGCCTACTCACAACGAACACAAAATATAACGTTCTGAGGAGATCGACGTTATTGAAAAATCTGGTAGATCGTAGAAAAAAACCTAAAATTTTACTCGCTGAAGGGCACATGTTTTGCACGTGCAAATTGAAATTTAATCAGGGATCGAATGCTACACCAAGATCCCTCACAGAAGGAACTCTAGAAAGTATATGACCGTAGAATATGAAGAAGGAATAGGTGTTAATTTCCTAGTAAAAGACATGACAAAGCATTTATTTGTATTCAACGTCAAGTGATTAGCACTAGACCAGCCGCTCTATAAAAATAATTTTATTATCCTATTCAAGTTGCAAAAGTTTCTTTAGGTTCTAAGAACCTTTTCCATTTACAATTTTATTACTTCATAATTCAGACCACCAGTTTTATTACCTAGTGTTATCAGTAAATAAAGTGTTTAACCTACGTTTCCTAAATACATATAAAAAAATTTCTAAACAATGGAATTCAACTAGAACTAATACCTACTAATACATAATTAGTAATTATATTTTATTTATTTATTTATTTATTAGTAAGATTTAATGTAATGTGCGCTTACGGCTTTAAGCGACTAGCAGTGATCGCCATGTAAAGTCCTATGTAACTGGAGGATCGCTATGTAATGTGGGCCGTTTGTGCGGCCACATTATTGTGCAGGTTCGAGGCTGAGCGGAGAATTAAATGATACACATTCGAAGTTCGATTTACATACTATAATTAATCAACGCTTATAAAATGAATAACAATACTATTTACAAGATATACACATTATACTTAGTTCAACTAAGACAGGGTAGAACGTGGTTATTAAGATGTACCCACAGTTCGTACCACTGACTGGTTGTTACTATCCCTATGACTTAAACTATCGCCTATATATATCAGAGAAAGATCCTTGTCTTACTTACAAGTTGTTTCTAGAACAAATGTACAACCCTGATGCATAGTCTTGTGTATGCAACAAATACGGAGTAAGGTTGTGTTTGGATAACACGTTAATGTTTTGTATTACAGGCGAGGCTGTCGCCTTGCCAAAGTGTTACGCATACACATGACCGTATATCGAGTTATTACATTAATAACCTGTCGTATCCTATTTCTACAAATTGAAAACAGAAAATTCCCCGTTATGACGTCAAACAATACAATGTACAACAATACGTACATTTAATTATGTAATAGTTTGTAGGGGTAGTGGTATATTTTTACCAACTTGTAAGACAGTACAGAACAGTATCACCTCAACAACAGTACAGAACAGTCTCTTCATAACATTGATATCAAATAGTATCATATTAACAACAAGAGACATACAGTCTCATATAACATTAAAGAATTCAAGTTTTAAGTTTACATTAAGTGTTAAATTTGTGAGATTACCTTAATAAACTAGGTTTAAAGGGTTCTTGTTAAATAAATAAAATAGTCAGAAAACACACAAAGTTTCAATATAACTGCCATCAACCAAAATAAATAACTAGCTTATACGGAAGTTAGGCTCCGTGACCGGTGAGTCACGATACAAGTTTATACATGGTCTTTCATGAACCGAATACAACTCCAATATTTACTTCTTCCAGAGCGGGATATAAAATGTACAATAGTATTTTTCCTAAGATTAATTTAGAGAAAAATCTCCAATTTATATCCTTACCATAATTTGGACCCATTGTAACATTTTATCAAAATATAATTTCAAATTACTTTAAATTCCCAAACAAAATTATCTCATTCACTTTTCAATAACCAAGATAAAATTCAAAAATATACAAACGCCCAGAGTGTGATAGCTTTTACATAGGTCAAACTGGTCGTTCTATTGAAATTAGATATAAAGAACATTTACGTTCATTTAAAAATAATAAACGGGATTCTACTTTCGCGAACCATACTTTAGAAAACAGGACATATTTTACCTGATTCTAATAATACATTAATTTTACATACTGAGAAAAAAGGTTTCAAATTAAATATCTTTGAATCCATAGCAATTTATACAGGTACTAAAAATTCCAAAGACGTAAGTATTCCTAATGACTAGCTAGACATTTTTAAACTAATCTTTTCAAACGTTTTATTAATCCACAACAATCGTAATGTATTTTTCCTAGTACTATACACATCTGTAGTTATTACTTCGGAAATTCCTCATTGTCACTTAATTACTTGTTAATTCTATCTTGAGATTAGAATTATTTTGATTAGAGCTTATATATACCTGTGTAATTGTTCCTTTGTTTGTCATACGTATTGTTAATTTCGTTTGAGAATGAAATGTTTGTAATGTCGAAACTGCAATAACTTTATCTGTTATAATAAAGTGATAAAAAACAAGTGATAGTTTTCTTGAGAATCAATATGATTAACTGCCATGAAGTAATGACTTCCACAAACAATTTTTGATTAAAAACAATACTGTAATTTAAAGATGCACTTTTAGGTTGAATTAAATTCAGAATATAAATACTTGACTAAAAATTGATATATTTAACTTGGTTATGATGCCATGTTTTACGAACACAAATTCTATTTTATGCTGTCAGAATTTAATCCATACCCGATTTGATTTCCTAACTTCTATTAGAAATATTATTATTCAGCTGCTATAGTTAAACGCTAGATACAGCAATTAATTTTAGTTTTCTAACTATCCAATAGTGCACGTAACTGTTAGTGCTGACTGTTATTTGTTTTCATTTAATGGATCATTTTAGCCGTAAATATTTAATTAGTTGGTTGCGTATTTAAAAAAAGTGCGGCAATTCCATTCATTATTCTCGACATTTACCCAAGTCTTTTAATGCCATAAATAGTACAAACTTGCATAATTACAAATCCATTTTTGCTGTTAACAAACAGAATTTAAATTTCGCACTCAAAAAATATTACTTATTTTCTGCCATATCTTTAGAAAAAAAACTTTTGTAATTAACAAATAATTGACAATCATTGTGCTTTATAAAAATTATGAGGGTAGTTTTGATTAATTGGCACATTGTCTAACGACATACATTAAAATTTAAATAGCTTCTTAGGATGATGAACACAATGGGGCATTTTAAATGTACCTGATTTTAAACTTTTTATATTGTGCTATTATAGATATATACAATTGCATATTCAAAAATATATATGTAAAACGGTTTATCTAGAAGATATTTGGGAATATGGAAGAATATGAAAACGCGCCAATTGTCACTGGGCAACAAATTTTCATTATTTAAGTTTTTCTTTAGAAACTATGTACAATTTTTGTTTCTCTTATAGTTCTAGCAATAGTACTAACAACAAATTTATTCTGACACGTTAGATTTTGGAAAACAAAACATTGAAAAGTAAATGAAATAATATTAATTAGGTATGAACATTATACGGAGCTGTATGGTATTGTCCCATTTAAAATGTTTTTTTTTTACTTTTCTTTTATACTGTTCTTCCACACTTTCTGATTTCAATGTTCAACAATAATCAGTAAGCATTTCACTGTTCCACTTGCCCTGATAACATTTTTCAATAACAGAAATATCTTGATGAAATCTTTCGTCGTGTTCATAACTCACGTTGCCGAGGTTCTGGGGAAAAATCCAGATGCGAGTGCAAAAAGTGTATTTTAAGGCTCATCTTACAGCTCAATTTATGCTAATTTCTAAGAAGTTTATTAACAAGTGCTATATAATTGCAAGAGTTTCTGTTTCCTAGAAAATTGTGGGTCACATCTTTAAAAGCATTCCAAGCAACACGTTCCAAGTCAAGGGTCTACAAAAATTCCCTTTTAAGTTGTGTGTCTTAGATTTTGGGAAATTTTTGTTTAAGGTATTATAATCCGCGGCCATCTTTATTCATTGCTTTAACGAAATTTTTCATCGAACCTAATTTTATGTGTAATGGCAGTAGAAGTATTTTATCAACTTCAACTAGTGACTCATGAAGTATATTCTTTTGACTAGGAATACATAGAGCCGGCTGCACTGACTGGCCAGTATTTAACACTGACTGGCCAGTGTTTAGCAATGTAGTGGGAATTTTTAATCGACTGTCCCACTTACAAAGACAACAGCGATTCTTTGAATAGCCTAGTTGTAAACTGAGTATAATTGCTATAACTTTGAGATCTCCGCTGATACCATTTGTAGATTATGTAATTAATTCTGTCTGGAGCAAAAGTTATATTTTCATACATTTCTTTTAAATGGATTGCATGGACAACAGGGATGAATTCCGTTTCCTACGTGAAGAAGCACAGCTTTTAAACTCAATTTCGAAGCATCAATGAAAAGACGCCATTTTTCGGGATGGTGTTGATGGCCTAATGCCAGCATCAAATCGTCGACATTATTGCAGTAGGAAAGACGCTCGTCGGTTGAAAAATACTGTGATAGTTCTTTCTGACGATTACGATACACAGAAATATGCGTGCCTGGAGCTAACAGTTTCAATCCTCGAAGTCTAGATCCTAGTATTTCTGCTTTAGTTTTTGACAAATTCAGGTCTCGAATAAGATCATTTATTAGGTGTAGTTCGTCCCCTTCAGGTGGCAAATATTCATCATCACTTGTCGATAATTTGACACTTGCTTCTTCTGGTTCTGTATCATCATGTTCTTGATTTGAAACACCTATTGGTTTTGGTAGTGGCAAGGCTTTCGAATGAGGTATTAGACGAGTAGCAGAGAGCAGACAAACTTAACATTTTTCTTATTTTTGCTGGAAAACCCGCAAGTTGCAGCAAAAGTAGCAATCAGTCGAATGGTCTGTTTGTTCAGGCCAAATCATAAGTCTTGTAAATGGCACAGCGCTTTTCTTACCGTTTGACCAGCCCCTCGGAGTAATAGCGCAGTGTGCGCAGCAAATGCTACAAGTCCATGGCTTGGCTTGATGTTCAATGGTTAAGCCAAAATAATTAATATATAACTTTTCTAATAAACGTGTAATATTCCCCTTATGCTGTGGGTAGTGAATTCTCCACATAGATAACAGAAATTGTTTGGATTATTTATACACGTACGTGACATTATGAAATAAGAAGACGTTCAACTATCACAAACCAACTTAAATCGAATCGAAAGAGTATATGAGTCCTTTTAATTTTGTTTGGTGGTCGAAGTTGCCTCCATTTCCACTCCAATTTCATTACCCGGGGTTGTGAATGTTTTGTGATATTGTGTGTAGGTGTATGTTTGTGTGTTACGTTTGTTTTGCCTATAAGGAATGCTTTGTGTTTTGCTACATTTTTGTGTGTTTGTGTTGACCTTTGTTTATCTGTTAATTTTTGATTTTTTCGCGGCTAATTGGATATCGTTATCCTCAGCTTTAATTTGTTTGAGTCCGTCTTTTTTAATTAGTCTCCGTTTTGGGTTTATTATTTTCCTTATTGTGGGGTTTTCGTGTGACTTTATTGTTTCTATTGTTTTTAGTGTTCGTTTGCATATTATTGTTTCCAGTGTTTCTAGTTTCACCTCTTTATGTATTTGCGCGTTTGTCATATATCGCGGTGCATTTATCGCGAGTCTAATAACCTTGTTTATTTTCCCTTGTACCGATTGTCTTTGCCTTTCGCTGGCTTGATGCCATATTTCTCCGGCGTATGTCGCGCCCGCGAGTATTATCGTTTTTATTATTAATATTCGAAAGAGCAGTTTGTAGCTCTTTATATACTCACATAGCCAGATATCTACCAATTCTTAATTTTATTGGTTCCAGAGCAAAAATGGGCGTGCTTTAAGTGCTCTGATGTAGGAAACATGTAAGGACATGTTTAAACATGTCCACTCGATGTTTGACAGAACAATATTTTTAGTAGCATCTTTCTTATATACAAGAAAGTTTGAAGTTTCGTAAAATTTAATTCGTTTTTTTGAGAAAAAACATTTTTTTTTAAATATCTCAAAATTCTGACGTGATGAGGCAAATTTTAAATCAGATTCAGTATCGGCATAACAAAAGACATAAACTACATACATTGGTGTATAGAAAACCAAATCGCGTTGATCAGTGTTATTTTATAATGTCAAACACTAACTATTTATTCGTTTGACGCGAATAGCATAACGCTAGGACTTCCATTCAGCTGAAGTCAATTAGGAGAATTTGACAATTATTTTAAACATTCCCAAATTTGCCAAATATGTTCTTTTCTTTCCGCACTACTTTTAAAACGTTTCTGCACAACAAAAATTTTATTTAATAAAATTGTACTCTAGTGCTCAGTCCATAGGAATACCTATACCCACGCCCTTAGATAATAATGCAATTCTATCCTTATCAAATTTATGTCTCGTATAATCAGATTAATAATAACAAATTATAACGAAATCGAAGAAGGCTTTGGCCTGATGTCAGATCATTCTCTTGAACAAAGCATTAATCAAGAGAGAGAGACAACTCTTGTTGACAAACAAAATCACAGGCCACAAAATAAATTGCTAAGTAAGAGAATATCACTAAAAACAATTAGTGACAGAAGAAAATAACAGAACAAGCAATCTGGCCTAACCCCAATAAACCAAAAGAATATTAACAAACCGAAAGGTGATAGTTGGAAAGGAAAATAAAATGAATTTATACTTCTAACCTAAAATATTAAAAATATCAAATACATACCACAACAATAAAAAATGGAATAGAATTTGGGTAAAAGATATTCTACGGAAATACTTTCTCAAAATATTTACAAAATATCGTCTGTAATATAACAGTAAGGAAGAAATCGATATAGCACAAATAAATCCAATAATAATAATCAGCATACGAAATCAGAAAGAATTTTAAGGACAATAAAAGCTTTAATTTTATTAATACCAGATTTACTCTAGTACCTTGTTAGAATTTTGTATCTTGATATATATCTAGTAGACTGTTCAAGGTGAAATAAAATAACTTACTACTTAGTGTTGAATAATGGAAGCAAAAATACCATAGGAAAGCATGGGGCCCTAATCTATACTGAATTTATACTTCTGACATCCGGCAAGATTAAAAACACGAATAGAAATTATAGAAAATTTGCTAAAAGTTACTGATGAGATCAAATACTGAACTAAACCGCGGCGAATAAAAATAAGCATACAAACAACATACTATTACCGACAATTTTGAAAAATATTCAAACGCCTAACAAAAATATCGCAAACTTATTTATTATGTTATGAAATTAACACACCAAGAAAAGTAACCAAATATTAAATTTCGGAAATGCACTGTCTGTTGAATAGGAATTTATCATTTGTCTGTATAAAGAAAGCTACTTATTTGTAATCAGAAAGTAGCACCTCTACAATGTTATGCGATTTAAATGTGAGTCCGTACCAACAAACAATACAGATTGAAAATTAGAACAATCCATGAGGATATAGAGAGATATACATAAAAGTACACAAAACAATAATATCTTATTTCATCAGCACATCAGCGAAAAAACAATTCACTTACTGACTAATTACTGAACCACTGGAATTAGTGTATAAGTGTATAATACAAAGGTATTTTTAATAATATAAAATATTATTAAAAATCTAGTGTGAAGAACACAAATGCAGGTTCACTATTAATATTTTCTGTGAACGTGTCCGAATATATCCGAATATGAGTGAAGGCACAAACAATATGCAGTTTTCTAGAGAGATTGGCTGTGCCAACCTTTGGAAGGGCGTCGTTACTTCACATTAATTATGTGGACGGTATGCGAGGTACTTCGGCTGTCTGACAACAGGCGGCGCCGAATTTACTTCTGCGCTCGGTCTGCATAATTACGGTGATAGGGCGATGTGGTTCTTTCTGTAAATGTGTCTGGGAATATTCTTTCTCCAGCAGGGGCGTACCGATGAGCCTGTAGAAAGGTGAAATACGTATCTACGTCTCTGGGGATGGGATATATTCGGACACGTCACAGAAAATATTAATAGTGAACCTGCATTTGTGTTCTTCACATCAGATTTTTGATATTATTAAAAATACCTTTGTATTATACAAAACTGGTGGGGTTTACCTACTCATGTATGTTTCAATTATTCTGATATAAGTGTATATGTTAAAAGCAGAAATAAATTTTAGGTATATAGATTTATATAGTTAATCTAGTTAAAATTAATTAAAATATTATTAACAATGCTGTTTCAATAAACTCTCTAACATTAACCTAGTTTAGTTAAAATTAAATCAATTTTCAATAAAATGCGAATATCCACTTACTAGTTGTCGTAAACAATATCACTGCTTTATCCAGTGCTTTTGCTTTTTTATTCAAGAATTTTGAAAAAATTCTTGCATACAATTCCCATATCTCCTACATTTTAAACTACTGGACAAAATTAACGAATCACTTGCTACTTTTACTATTACTTGCAATTTTCACAGTTTTAATTCATGAAATATAGTATCTAGGTAGCTTAGTCATGTGTTATTATTAGAGCTGAGGATTTTTGCGGTACGGCAGGACCATATGTAGTGCATCCCCACATTTAACTATTTATCTAAATATTCTCTGAAATGATTTGCCGGATCTCATAAATTAATAGAGTGATATTTTAGTATGCACTGGATATTGTTATTATACAAAATCATAATAGCCATTTATATTTATGGATCATAAATAATAATACGCATGTATTTGTATTTGGTTGTGAATTCAATTTAAACTTAAAACGAATCGTAATATTTTAACGACAAGCCGTCCTTACAATACATGCATTCGAGACAACGTGTGCAACTCTACGAATAACTTCCATAATTGATCGAAAATTGACATTTTGGAGCTGAAGTAAAGCCCCTATTCTTAGAAAATTTTATTACTGTCGTTAAGAACTATTATTATAAACAACAAAGGCCTTTTATTAGTGTTGAAGTTTTAGTTTCATTGAATTTCCATGTTGTAAGTAGTCAATTGTAAAGTGTTCATTCACAATATTCTAAAACAAGGTGTAAATTTAACTAAAATCCAGAAAAACACATTCTGATAATATATTACTAGATTAGAAGCTGTGTTTATTACTATTTATTATATTATTTTTATAACCAAATGCAATAAAAGCTACGAAAACAAAAGAAACCTCGATTTATTAAAATCTTGTCACACAGCCTTTCAAAGCCTGGCAGCACATATTTTGCATATATTTTATATATACTACCTACTTGAACTAGGTGAATGAAGTTAGAAGTTATACATTTTCAATTACGCCGCGACTTCTCTTGAGAGGAGGACCGCTTCCTTTTTTCCTTAAAATACTGCCTGTTTGACGAAAAAGATTTACACAATGCATTAGCGTATCACGGAAAGTTTTATAGCTAGGAACAGTATTTGGATATCTCTCTTCAAACTCCGCAAGGCAATTTTCTATTGAATGCTGCCAAATACCATCAATTTTTTGAGATGTTAGGAAGTAACATTCTACCATAAACGCTTTATGCATATCATTAAAGGCCATTACTTTTTCTTTTGATGAAACTTTAAAATATATATTTGACACTGACAAATGTTTGAAATAACATCTTAATGACTAAAGCTACGACATAATTTTTATATACACGGCCAGCTACGAGTGAAAATTTTAATGGTCGCTCGTTATATATTTACATTCACATCATATAATTTTCATCGTCTAACCGTAGATACTATTAATGTTGCACAAGTGTACGAAATTTTGGGTCAGAGAATTTCAAAACAGCATAAACGTATGGTCTGGTAAAGAATAGATCAGAACTTGTTTGAAATCTACTCAGTGAACACCTTTTTATACTATGGGATGATCCGAATACCATATTATATAAAGTAAGAAAGAGTGCGCGACAGATTTTAAATAATCTTTTGCTCCCAAATAGTAACGAACGTTTTGTATATCATACTATTCCTCGTTTTCCAGACATTGGTGATATCGTTGACCACCCTCGACAAAGTAATGAGGTATACGCTCAAAGTTCTCTAGAAGCCAGAAAGATCGTGTCACCGGTTCAGCGTAGTCACCATCCAACCTCAGTAATGGCTTGTTGCGGTATCTCCTACGAAGGTGTTTCTCCTGTTCATTTTGACAAGATTGGGCTGAAAATATCAGCCTGAGTAAACCAAGAAATCGTGTTCGTAACTGTGATGAAGGCCCTAATGTACTCCTTCTTTAGAGGAAATAAATGGCTCCTCACAAATCGAAAATGATCCAGATATAACTGAAAAACAGCGTTTCTGAGGGTATTGAGGCTTTCGATTGGCAATTCGATAGCCAATTATCAATTATCTTCTCTAATATATGACTAAAGTAAGAAACTCCATCCAAATTTTTAGTTTCTGAAATAAATCCTTCAAGTTTTCTATAAAAACTGTTAATTATTTTGCAATTGAAAACATTCTTTTTCATTTTAACAGCCTACACATCTCGTTGCATTTTTCAAATTGGTTTTTCACGTCTGCTCCTTGAAAATAAAACCCGCAGTTTTTACTGTCCGACCCAGTATGTCAATTCACATTCTTTACCCTATAAGTTATGGCAGAGTTAACACTGCGTTTTAGCCTTAATCCAATATTGACATTCACGAAAACTTTGAAAATTTTAAAATGTTCAATTGTTTATAATTTTTCTTCGAAATAGTTTTAATAGTTAAATAGCAAATTTGATTAGGACTTCCAGTTCTTTGTGAATGAAAATAATGCGCAACAATAAAAACTTTTACTGTTGAATTTCCATTACAACACTTATGTCTTGACGCGTATATATTTCATAAACTTCCTCATAAGGTTCCGGTATTCTTTGGTGCATACCGTGTTATTATTTTGAATTAATAATTCTTTTTAATTGCATTTCCAAATTTTGTCCGTCAGCCAAACTTCCGTGAGCAGTTGTGTATATAATAAATGCATATGGATGTGTATGTGCAAATTTCTTACTTAGAGTAACAATAATTAAATTATTAAATATGTATTTCAAAACTACGGGACTATGTATAATTAGAAACAAAAATATTATTTGTGATTCACTATGGATACAACCTTTACACCTCTACATCTGATACGACTCCGTCGAAGCTTTTTTACGTTTTTAATTAATTCTCTTAATGAGACCTCCTAAAAAAAGTACGTGACCTGTAACATATTTTACCAATGCGTTGAAAGTTAATTAAGTTCAGAATTAAACGCCTAACAGATAGAGCAAATGCACATACATAGCCTCCGACCTTTGCCAACTTCCTCTCATTAGTTACCAAGATAACATTGCGCGTCAGCAACCAAACAAACGTCTGCTGACGCTATGGTAAATTGACGATCATGACAGTGAATATTTTTACCATAGTTTTAATGACTACAGCACGAAATCTCCGATATTTGTGAACCGAGTTTTGAAAATATGTAGTACCAGAGAAAAAATATTCAAGAGTTAGATTACATCTAAGTGGTTATCTCATATGTTTTGTAATGTTATATTTCACGCATGTAAAGAAATTAATAATAATAATAATATTATTTAATGTCCAACAGAAAAATTCCAATTACAGGACTTAAATAAATTCAGTGTACCTTAATATAATTACATATAATGTAATGTTGAAAAGTAATAGTAAATAAAAAAAAATACAATGCAAATACAAAACAAATAACTATTCATAAACATATATGAAGTAGTCAAAATTCAATTCAAGGAAAGAAAGGATCAGGCTCATATTTGTACAGGTTGTATGCAACAATAACATCACTAAATGAAGATAAGAAATTCCAGTTAACACCCAATATACTGGAGAGATTACTGTAACTGTTATTAGATGGAAAATTATAATTACGTATATTTCCGCCAAATTCAAGGAGAATATTAAGTACAGGGTGATGTGCATCCTCCGTAACTATAATAACCGCATCATAAAAAACAGAAATCAAGCATTCAAAGTTGCTGAAGATTAAATCAAGCCATCTTCTAATAACATTGGTAACAGTGTTATGTTAACGCAAGTCTAAAGACTAAAATATTTTTTGCCCTTTCCTTGACCAGTAATGTCGTAAGCAGGACAATTAAAATCGCCTAATATTAAAACTTGTTTGCCGGGTAATTCAAATGCAAGAGAATCAAATAAAACTTCATAGTGATCACAAAAGACAATTAGAGGAATATAAACATTGATAATTATTATAGTGTAAGAACTAATTGAAATATTAGCAAATTAAATAGCTTTGCTAGTAACAGAAATGGACTTCTGGAGAAGAAGGGACACAGTCGGAAATAATAAGGTAAGAGAAATTATGGGAGTCAAGCATACCGCAGTAGAGGACATCGCAACGAAACAACTTCAATAGTATGGACATGCGCAACAGAAGACAGGTGACCGTCGAAGCTAGTGATGGAATGGACTCCACAAGGAAAGCGCAAGAGAAGGAGACCTAGACGAACTTGGAGGGAAAGAATCAACAACGAGATAAAAGTGAGAGAATGAGAACTTATGGGAAGTCAGTGGCCAATGAAGATTGGGCATCGGAAGACGGCGTGGAACGTTTATACCAATAGATATATATATATATATATATATATATATATATATATATACAGTAAACTTAATAAGTCGGCGATTAAAGGTCTGGTTTATTACTCCAAAGTATATATATTTAAGACAACCCTACATGTTTCGGCAATGATGCCTTTGTCAAGGATATAAAAAATATAAATGACAGAATACAAATGTCAAATAATTGAGTTGCTATGGTTTAAATTATTCAAAGATACATTCCAATAATAATAATAAATCATGCCTTAGTATTTCAAAAAATAGGTAGCAAGGTGTGAACATATGTGTTGTTTGCTACTAGCAGCTTGTGTCTCTTTCTGGGTATGAACCTGTGTGTTGGTTGCTGCTGGCAGCTTGCGTCTCTCTCTGGGTGTGTGGTTTTGTATTTGTGTGAGCGCGTAAGTGTAGGGATTTGTGTGTTGGTGCGCTCGTGCGTGTGTTTAGTGACCGGTCGCGTAAATTTAGAGAGATCGGATAACCAGCCGTTGCGTAGGGCCGCCAACCCTTTCCCGGCAACTTCTTTACTTTTCCGTGCAGTACTTCGACGGCCCGACCCCCGCCCCAACGAGGCAAGGCGCAGACCAGCGAAGCGCACCCTGCACGGGGTTGCTCATCGCCAACCGAGGGAACACTCTTGGTGGCTACCTCAGTCGACGACGGTCACACTTTGTGCCATCTTAACGATTTCCGCAAAAGCGGGGGCAATTCACACACGTCGAACTTGTGTGTGCTGTTAACGGCAGCCTAGCCAGGTTGCCGCCCAGGACCGGTCCTAGTGGTGTGTGCATTGCGTGGCGCCGTGATTTGCGCCGCGTAGCTTGGTTCCTCACTCCTGCTGGAAAGGCGGAATGGCACCTGACCGCCCATCGGGCAGACCCCCCTAGAGTTTGGTAGCGCATATGCTAGGCTACAACCCAGTAGAGGACCACATCAGCACAAAACAGAAAACAGGGAAAAGCAGGGAAAAGCAAGACATGAGTTATTATTACGTATGCGCCCCTGGAGCGTCTTAAGATGCAAAATTGTCGCCATTCGCCCAAAACGAGAAGGAAAACCACGAAAACCTGCTCGGACAACTAGACAGGAATCAAAATACGGAACAGTCAGCATGATAAGCAAAAGTATATGATATTTAAATGTAATTGATATTTAAATAACATAAGGTATATAACAAAAAAATATATTATGATGGTAAATTGTAGATCGTTACAAAATTAAGTTATAGTATATACTGCTTAAATTTTTTATATAATTTCTGTTGTTAATTGAATTTTTTTCCTGTTTAATACTAATAATTTCTTTAATTTGTCTTTTCATTGTGTGTTGTTCTTTATCAATTATCTGTGTAACCATACCTGTGTAAAATACCATGTCGCAATCGCGACATGGTATTTTATATATGACATGTGTTTCTCGATTTTTTTCTATTTTAGGTTTAAGTTTTGGAAATAAATGTTTATTAGTGTTACTAAGTTTATATGTTGTAGCAATATCATATTTTTTCAAAGTGTATTTAATTTTTTCTGATAGTTGTGGAACATATGGAATCGTGATAGATGTTGTGTCATTGTTCAAATTTTTATTGGTGCTGCAGTGTTGTATATTTGGTGTACTCTTTTTTTAATAGTTTGGTCTATAAGTTGTGGTAGATAATTATTATCAGTTAAGATTGTTTTAATTTTTTTGATGTTATCTTTTCTGTATTGAGTATGTGATAGTTTTACTGCCTTATCAGTCAGATTATTTATAATCATTTTATTGAATACTGTAGGAGCATTTGAGTGGTAATTCATATATCGAAAAGAAGCTGTGGGTTTATTATACCAATTTGTATAAATAGTACCCTGTCTATCATAGCTCAAAAAAATATCAAGAAAATTAATACTGTTATTAAATTCTTCTTCAATAGTGAATTTTAATTTGTTGTGAAAATTGTTGAATTTATTTAAGAGATAGTTTATTTTGTTGGTCGGAATACATGTTATGATATCATCAACAAATCTTTTGAAAAAAATGGTGTGGAATTTGTTCTAAATGTTCCATTACTATATTTGCAATAGCAGCCGCTAAGGAAGAGCCCATGGCAATACCAAATATTTGACTATAAAAAGAATTTTTGTATTGAAAATATGTGTTATCGAGACATCGTTAAGATGGCACAAAGTGTGACCGTCGTCGACTGAGGTAGCCACTAAGAGTGTTCCCTCGGTTGGCGATGAGCAACCCCGTGCAGGGTGCGCTTCGCTGGTCTGCGCCTTGCCTCGTTGGGGCACGGGTCGGGCCGTCGAAGTACTGCACGGAAAAGTAAAGAAGTTGCCGGGAAAGGGTTGGTGGCCCTACGCAACGGCTGGTTATCTGATCTCTCTAAATTTACGCGACCGGTCACTAAACACACGCACGAGCGCACCAACATACAAAACCCTACACTTACGCGCTCAAACAAATACAAAACCACACACCCAGAGAGAGACGCAAGCTGCCAGCAGCAACCAACACACAAGTTCATACCCAGAAAGAGACACAAGCTGCTAGCAGCGAACAACACATATGTTCACACCTTGCTACCTATTTTTTGGAATACTAAGGCATGATTTATTATTATTATTGGAATGTATCTTTGAATAATTTAAACCATAGCAACTCAATTATTTGACATTTATATTCTGTCATTTATATTTTTTATATCTTTGACGAAGGCATCATTGCCGAAACATGTAGGGTTGTTTTAAATATATATACTTTGAAGTAATAAACCATACCTTTAATCGCCGACTTATTAAGTTTACCATATCATACCAAGGTCACGAAAATATTATGTACATATATATAGTAAACTTAATAAGTCGGCGATTAAAGGTCTGGTTTATTACTTCAAAGTATATATATTTAAAACAACCCTACATGTTTCGGCAATGATGCCTTTGTCAAGGATATAAAAAATATAAGTTTACCATATTATACCAAGGTCACGAAAATATTATATTTATATATATATATATATATATATATATATAGGCTAAAACAAAATAAAACGGGCAAGCGGTCTGTCAATTAAAACTCATTTATTAATTATCTCTATATTTCGCAACGAGTTTGTTGCTTCTTCGGGAGATACTACAAGATTAATGAAAAATAACATTAAATAAATAAGTGTATGAAGCAGTAGTAAAATACTTACAAAAATAAAAATTACATTCACAGACAAAATTGATTAGATTTAAAACATTAATGTAACTATAGATATAAGGTGTGACATCAACTTTTAAAAAACATGTATATGTAAAAGTTAAAACAAGAAAAATAAAAAATATAAAACGAAACATATAGCAAAAAACTAAAGTCACAAGAATATCGAAGAACAATGCACTATAAATTTAACAATACAAGGACTAAATAACAAATCAATTTTAAAAGGTCAACTAACCGCCAAACCGAGTATATTAAAATAAATTATACTTAGTCTGTTAGTATCAGATCTATAATTCACGTTATTTGTGTCTCTGTTAATGTGGACCATTTCTAAAAAGGTTCTTTTTTATGGTTATTTTCAACGTCTAAGATCTTAACGTCAACAAAATTAAATGTATGTGCATGGTCCACCAATGCACAAGACCTCTTTCCAATACGTACATCACTTTTATGCTATGTGATGCGGTGTTTTAGCCATTGCGATGTCTGTCCTATATAAACGCCACAACAATCCGAACATGCTATCCTGTAGACAACATCTAAGGACGGCAGACTATGTGCCCGGTGCATGGTGAAAAGAATCATTTCACCATCTGTACTAAATATTATTTTTCATTCCTCTCGCTTTTTTTACATATCGGAGCAGAAAAACATATATTTAGTCATAGTTGTAGTT
Organism: Melolontha melolontha; assembly: GCA_935421215.2. Taxonomy (NCBI): domain Eukaryota; kingdom Metazoa; phylum Arthropoda; class Insecta; order Coleoptera; family Scarabaeidae; genus Melolontha; species Melolontha melolontha. Next base: position 105,449,205 of record OW285236.1, on the reverse strand, counting down.
TATATTTAGTTTCCTAAATATTTCCATACATGCATTTATCAAAGAGATAACAGAATTTCAACATATATTTTACAGTTCTAAATCAAAATAAAAAGAAACATTATTTTGTATTTCTAACAATGAACGAAACATTTATTCTAAAGAAAAAGTGGTATTATTGACAATAACAGATGTACCTTCAAAACATATTTATATTATAGTATCCATGGGGTGCATGGTGAAAAGAATCATTTCACCATCTGTACTAAATATTATTTTTCATTCCTCTCGCTTTTTTTACATATCGGAGCAGAAAAACATATATTTAGTCATAGTTGTAGTTTATATTTAGTTTCCTAAATATTTCCATACATGCATTTATCAAAGAGATAACAGAATTTCAACATATATTTTACAGTTCTAAATCAAAATAAAAAGAAACATTATTTTGTATTTCTAACAATGAACGAAACATTTATTCTAAAGAAAAAGTGGTATTATTGACAATAACAGATGTACCTTCAAAACATATTTATATTATAGTATCCAAAACAATATTTAGTACACATGGTGAAATGATTCTTGTCTGTCTGGCACATAGTCTGCCGTCTTTTTACATGACTATTTAAAAAGAAAGGTGTTACTATACAACTTCTTCAAAGTATAGGTGTTGTATTTAGCTATTTATTTTAATGTTATTAAATTGTTTGAAATGTGATATAATTGTATGAGTAAGACCACCAATGTATGTAAATCACACTGTCTGCAGGAACGTCCTCAGTAGAGTCATCATAAAAGTTTGACCTATATATCAATTTATTAAATATGTGCTTAGGATAGCCATTGTTGACGAAGAAGGCAACATTAGTTTCAATTGTGTCATTTATGGCACGAATATAACTGTCAAGTTTAGAATGAATCCCTCGAACATTCTAGTATATTAAATGGAAACTATAATTTCTGTTGGACCCATTCAGTTTTCCCGTGCGCTAATCTTCACAAAAGTAGGCACATAAACTAAACCACGCGATTTTAAATATTATTTTTATATTCTTGAAAATGTTTATGTTTTATACAAAATATGGTGAGATATTACCTACTCAAGTATGTTTCAAATTACTTTGTTATATACAGAAAATAATTTAAATACATTATAAAGCCACAAAATAAGATCTCAAAGCAAATACACACGTGACACAACACACAAAAGAACGCCAACAACTGAATTATATCAAATACCTGGAGCATTAGATTTTACACAAACGATAAAATTAAGCAACCTGCAGTTGATCCATAAAATTAATAAAAGATTTATTAAAATTAATATAGAATTCATAAAACACAAAGAAATTAACAAACACGAAACCAGACGTAAATCACAAGTAAGAACAATGAAGCACAAAATTAGTTCATTTAAAATCCAACAACTGAAACAATAAGAAACTACAATAAACCACCAGTGAAAATAAAATAACACATGCGTAAAATATAGAAAAAATATTATACAGAAACTGAAACTGGGAGAAATTTGAGGAAAAAGGGAGCATCACAGATGAAAACAAAGAAGCCCACAATGTCGATGGAACGAGGGAGAATATTTTCTACGTCCTCGTCTCCATGATGTGAGCCGTAACCAAGGACAATACTCTGGCATTTCTACATAATATGTAAATGTTTTGTATTTTTGAAGTATTGTACTATTGTTAAATAAACAGTTAAACTTTAAAAAAAATAGCAAACATTATTAAACAAAAAGAAATCCGAAATTATTTTTCACATAATATAATATATATAATCCACAGAAGTAACTAAACTTTTCTTATTCTGTCTAACATTAGCAAATTTATCTATTTTCATTTTAATACACTGCTTCTTAGATTTACTACTATTGTTAATGTCGCGAATAATTCTCTTTAACACCGAATATTCCAATTCCGCAAGAACTTTGCGAATTCCTCCCCTAAAAGCTAAATAAAGTCAATGGCATATAAATTCCATTGAATTTATGTATACTTTGAATGAAAACATATATCACGTAACAGCTATAAATATGTTAGAATGGTAGACATAAAACACATGTATGTATAACAAAGCAAATCTCATATATTATGGAATGAAAAATAAAATGACAGTTTGTGACGAATAAAAATTCAACGGATAAAACACTATGTAAAGAGCTACCTTTCTCATAAATTGTGACAAATGTATTTTATTCTTATTCCTCTTTTTATGTTTGGTAAAATAAGCCCTATATAGGAACAGACTTTACATAATATTATTCTTTTTATTACGAGGACGGATTGCCATATAAGGTTTCCAACAACGCCACTGTCTGAGTAGTGTGGATAGAAACAAATTTTAACCGACAAACAGTAACCGACAAAGAGCAATTCTCGAAAGAGCATCCACGTTCATATAACAATGGACGTAGGTCCCAATAGTTTCTCTTCCTACACAGGGTGTAAATGAAATATGCCTGCATACTTTAATATGTAATAGCTGTAATAATATTAAGCATAAAATGCTAATTCACCAAAACTCTATCTTGAACGAGATCAAAGAAAAAAAATATTTGGTAAATGCGCGTGGTTCGAGCCGACTCTGGTAAATTTAGTATTCCTTTATAACTGCAGCGCTATCTCTACTGGAGCGTAATGGTGGGAGTAATAGATGCGATGATGCATATTGTAAGTCAGAAGCAGTGTTGCCTGTGTCAGTACCAAAGTACTGAAATCAGTACCTTTTCACCTCTAACAGTACAGTACTTCAGTGCTACTTTTCCTCCATCAGTACTTTTGTGTGCGACATATTCAGAACATATTTTGTCGTTTTAGAAAGATTTATTTATCCAAGAATATAGTATAATACGAATGAATAAAATATTCTTATAACCCACTTTCTGTTTTGATTCTGATTAAAGATGATAGATGGCAACATATGTAAACTTATCCTTGTACTTTACCTACTTGCAACGGTATATTTTATTCTGTGGTTTTATCATATATACAATGTGGTCATAAAGGTTGTAACCAAGCTTATAACCGAATTATTTTACATTTTTAGAAAAAACGCTCGGACAGGTAAATTTTCTTTTTTAAAACGCCATCTTTTGACATACAATTACAACACGCACTATGACGTCATTGGTTTTCGAGTGATGACGTTATCAACACTTTCTTTAAATGGCAACCATATTATTTTTTTCTCGTTTTTGGTAGATCTTTATATCCACCAAATAGTTATATAAAACAATTGGTATGTTGCATCACAATTTTTTTGAAAAAAAGATATAAATTTAGAAAAAAAAATACGAAAATTTTATTTTTGTACAAAATTAAAATTAAATTAAAAAAAATACATCTGAACTTAAATTTATTGTAACAGTTAACGTAAATTTTCAAAATGGACCCCACCAACCAACTGACACTGTCCCAGCCGAGTGTAAACACTTCGTATACTCGCCTCAATTATGTCTGGGGATATTTGTGTAAGTTCTACGCGAATTCGTTCTTTTAAATATTCTAAATTGTTCGGTTTGTTAAAATACACTTTCGATTTCAAATAACCCCACAAAAAAAAGTCTAACGGAGTCAGGTCAGGAGAACGAGGTGGCCATTCTATGGCGCCTCTCCGTCCAATCCATTTATTTGGAAATATTTCGTCAAGATAGTGGCGAACCTCTACACCATAATGGGGAGGCGCCCCATCTTGTTGAAACGAAATATTTGGATGGGGTACATCACCATCCTCGTGATTTGGGAAAATAACAGCGAGGGCTGGAACCAATTCATATATTAAAAATTCTAAATATTGTACAGCAGTCAAATTTCCTTCAAAAAAATATGGTCCTAAAATGCGTCGTTCAATCATTCCAACCCATACGTTAACTTTTCCTCTGCGCTGAGTATGACACGCTTGAGTCCAATGCGGATTGTTCTGCGACCAATATCTGCAATTATGGCGGCGAACAGATCCATTTAGGCATAACGTAGCTTCATCTGAGAAGACGATGTTTTCCAAGAAATTTGGATTTTGGTCACAACGTAACATTACGTCTTCACAGAACTGCAGTCGACGATCTTCGTCATCCTCATGTAATTCCTGTACAAGTTGAACTTTGTAAGGACGATAGTGTTCTTTTTTAAATAAGTTGACGACAAATGAGTGAGCCACCTGATTGGCTAACGCAAGTTGTCTGGTGGAAACATGATGCCTTTCTTCTGCTTCTAGTAGCACATTTAATTTCACATCTTCTCCTACTTGAGGTCACCTTGCCGTGGTCGATCTTTTACGGATCCAGTTTCGGTAAACTTTCCAACTTGTTTTGTCACCGTAGACCTTGTAATTGGAGGTCTATCAGGGTGTTCATGGTTAAACAATTCGCATGCTTCTGCCTGCGTTCTTCGTCTGTCCCCATACCCAACCATAATTAAAATTTCGATTCTTTCTCGCTCAGATAAATGTGCCATTTTTTATATTAGCGAAAATGAACAATTTTTACGCAATATCTCAAAAATTTGACGTCAAAAATAGAAGTAAATAATTCAACAATGTTGTCGCCATAGAAACAATTTGAAACTAAAATTTTTGCACATAAATTGTATAAAAAGAAGCAAGAATGTCATAAAGAAATATCTTGCAAAAAAGTGCGTGTTTTTGTTTTTGTAAATTTTTTGCATAGTAACATGAGTACATGTGCTTTTGACGATCCGGTTTGTTCAAGAAGAATATTTAAGTCCTCACACAAGACAGAAGTGTGAAAAAAACTTACTTACATATTTCAGTAAATTTTGTAAGCTTAATTAGTTTTTGAAATCTTCAATTTTTGGGCGATAATTTTAATTAAGAAATGGTCTGCCACATCATGTCAATTTTTTAAATAAATTAAACTTCTTTAGCCCTTTTTTGTGAAACTATTTAATGTTAAATAAGATTTTTTAATAAGTAATTGGCCGATTGGGAAGACGAATTTCTTTTGACCTGGAGCGAATAACGCAGATTACTATTGATCGCAAAGCATTTACACTCGGCTGGGACAGTGTCAGTTGGTTGGTGGGGTCCATTTTGAAAATTTACGTTAACTGTTACAATAAATTTAAGTTCAGATTTTTTTTTATTTAATTTTAATTTTGTACAAAAATTAAATTTTCGTATTTTTTTCTAAATTTTTATCATTTTTTCAAAAAAATTGTGATGCAACATACCAATTGTTTTATATTACTATTTGGTGGATATAAAGATCTACCAAAAACGAGAAAAAAATAATATGGTTGCCATTTAAAGAAAGTGTTGATAACGTCATCACTCGAAAACCAATGACGTCATAGTGCGTGTTGTAATTGTATGTCAAAAGATGGCGTTTTAAAAAAGAAAATTTACCTGTCCGAGCGTTTTTCCAAAAAATTTAAAATAATGCGGTTATAAGCTTGGTTCCAAACTTTATGACCAAACTGTATAGTAATAGTAACTAAAAAATAAATAAAATGTAATTACATACAATCTAATTTGATATTTGTAAATATTTCATATAAAAGCCGAAAAACTCCAATAATTTATAATTTGTTATATATATGTATATATATATATATATATATATATATATATATATATATATATATATAGGAATAGAATAGGATATATATATATATATATATTAATTAGAAGCTGGTATTAAAATAGAACCAAACGACAAAATACAGTGAAGCTGTAATGTAAAACCAAGCTAAATAATAAAATATAGTGAATTGTGCCTAATAATGTACTTATAATTGACCCTAAGTTGGGCTGACAAATAATATAAACCCTGTAAGGTGTTATTAATCTTTACCAAACCAAATGATTAAATATAATGCAACTGGTGAGGTAATTTTTTTAAATAAATTTAAAATATCTATTCAAATGTGATTTTAAATAGTACCTACAGATGGAGTTGTTTAAAACGTTATATCTGTTACATTCGTATAATTCAAATAATAACTAATCGTTCATAAAACGAAGTATACTTAACCTCAACAGCTTATTACTTGTATAACTTCTTATTGTTTAATTACTTGTGGGTAATGATTTATGTTAAATGTCCGGCTTATAGAACAATGAAACTCTTGTTTGTGCTTTATAAATACACTTACTATGTAGGTTCGGTACTCAATAAAAATACGTGCGAAAAATGGTGAACAAGATAATAATTAATTGTATATATTAAATGCAAAATCTACTAAATAAACCGAGAGAGTAAAAGAATAATGTAGATGGTTTAATGGAAGTATTAATTAACAGGTAAGTGCTTGACATGAAAATAGGATTTATATTAATTTGAATCAAGTCACGTGATAATATGAATACCATAAATTCTAGCTTAAGTTAAGCTTATCTAAGATAGTGAATTAAATTGTATTTATCTACTTAAACTATTTTTTAAAAAGAACTATAAACAAAAGGAACTGTATTCTTCTGATTTATAATAAAGAATTCTAATTTTAAATATTCTTATAAGGCATATCTTTATAAATATCTAGATAGTAAGTTTCTTATTATGAATTGAACTTATTCAAAATATTCAAATTTTTTTTGGAGATATAAATAATACTTAAATTGGAAATCGACGGGATTCGGATAGTCAGGAGTCTTCTTGTTATTCCAAAATTCAGGATACAGGGCTAGGATAGCGGGTAATCTAAAGGCGTCACTGCCTATGCTTCGGTTTATCTGGATGTTGTCTCCGGTGAAATGCAAATTCCGATTTATAATGAACTGGATGGTGTATGGATACGCAAAATACGTCAAAAGGTGCTGGATAAATAGGTAATGTGTTTTATATGTCCGTAGTATAGTTTTTCTGTTTTATTTTATGATTTTTTTTCTTATTTTCAGAGCGGCACTTTTTAAAACGTCGGCGTGTTTTTGGGAATTTTTACAACATGATGCTAACTATCCTTTCTTTTTAATGCAGGCTTCTTATTCGTCTAATTTGTATGTATTTATATAATCTCGTAAATAGTATTAGTGAAAATGAATAATTTTATAATTTAATAATATAATATATAATAATTTAGTATATAAATAATTGTCATGTGAATGTTAGTAATTTTATATTATGCTAATTTTTTATTGGGATTTTTCCCGCTGTATTTAGTTTGAATAAGTACAGTTTTCCCTAAAGAATAGGTGTCATTTATTATTGATCAATCAAGTTAAAATGTTTTCGGCAATACATAATATTGAAATAAAATGACTAAGGCAAATGAATAGATATAAATAAATAAATATGAGAATAAATTTTGAACAATTAAAAATGCGAAATTAACTTTATTGATGTGACAGGTGAAAAATGCAGTTCCAAAAATATTTTAATTTCTAATATTTACATACTAACTAAGATGATCTGTATTTCACAAAACTAGGGCATTCTTATGCGTAAGCCTGCCCTACTACAATATATATATATATATATATATATATATATATATATATATATATATATGGTAAACCTAATCAGTAGGCGATTAAAGGTCTGTATATTACTTCAAAATATATGTATTTAAAAAACTCTACATGTTTCGGCTGTATACGCCTTTTTCAAGAGAATACAAAATATGTCCGTTAACTACTCATTTTTATATTTTGTATTCTCTTGAAAAAGGCGTATACAGCCGAAACATGTAGAGTTTTTTAAATACATATATTTTGAAGTAATATACAGACCTTTAATCGCCTACTGATTAGGTTTACCATATCATACCAAGGTCACGAAGTTATTATATTTATATATATATATATATATATATATGGTAAATTCAATCAATCGGCGATTAAAGGTCTGGTTTACTTCAAAGTATATATATATTTAAAGCATTTATATTTTATATCCTTGATAAAGGCATCATTGCCGAAACATGTTGGGTTGTTTTAAATATATATACTTTGAAGTAAACCAGACCTTTAATTGCCGACTGATTGAATTTACCATAACATACCAAGGTCACGAAAATATTATATATATATATATATATATATATATATATATATATATATATATATATACATCATACCAAAAGTTTCACCTTCGCAATACAAGAAAATTAATTTAACTACTCATTTTTATTAGGCAGTACCTTTACCTCTAGATCAGTACCTTTTTTGTCTTTGGCGAAGTACTTTTATTTGTATACTTCTGGCAACGCTGGTCATAAGTCTATTCTTCTATCAACTTCCGTGAAGTATGGCTTATTCAAATCACGAATTAAAGGATGTTACTATATAACGTGTTATTATATAATGAAACAAGTGAAATTCTTAGAACCACTAGACAAACGTAATTTATTATTTCTCGTGAATTTAATATTACAACTAAATTAAAAATTTCGTATCACCACAAAAAGCTTATACCGTTTAAAATTTTTAAAGAAACTGGATATTGTATTTTCTTGGTGGGATATTACAAAGATCCGACCATTGACCTACTTATAAATAACAAGACAACAGCTGATGCATAAAATTTAAAATTTATGAAAATTTATGAATGAATACATGTCATAAAACTTTCGCACAAAGACATATCTATTATTAACCGAAATGTGAAGGGAACTTTTTGGCGAACTTGACCAAATAAATTCCTGTTTGTTTATTGGATCGACAACGTATAAACATATAATTTCTATTTATTTATATCTCAAAACAGGACCGGATCGTATTTGAAAAGTTTGTGTTTCTAAATTTCCGCAAAAATTAAAGTTTCGATAGAATAAAATTTTGTGTAGTTTTGAATTGCTGTCTATTATATCTATTATATATTAGCGTACGTCGGAATATTTCAATTACACTCTGTATAAATTCCAAAGGTATAGCCCCAAATTCAGAAGCCTGATATATGAAATTTTCAAAGACAAATATACCTCTATAAAGTATCTGGATAAAATATACTCGAAAAGTAGAAAAAAATCGAATAGAATAGAATATAAATATCGAACTTCTTCCATCTTGTTAATAATATAGAATAAAAACATATTTAAAATTTATAAATATAAATATTCTTAAATGTGAATAGCAATTTATATTAACAAGACACGCAATATATTACACTGAAACTTATGATGAAACAACATGGATTATCCAAAAATTTATTTCGGTAACTTCGATAAACACGCTATAAATTATAGGTATGAAATTAATATCAGTAAAGTCCTCTACATTATATAAAAATGCCATATATACATATACATTAACACTATAATTTTCGAATCACGAAAAGTTTCCAATACAAACATTCTTAGTAGTATAAGAAGGTTCAATAAAAGTTTTGCTCCAATGGCGCCACAGTACGAAATATGTGCGCTATTAAATTCAAATTGGATTATTGATTTTCATTTAAGAACTACTAGTTCATATATCATATATGTTTGTTCGCGTATTGCAAATAAATTTGAAAATTAAATTAAAAACTACTTCATATGAAAGAATTCTAGTTTATATTTTTAACTGTGTCTGTCTCTAAAATAATCTTAATGCGGAAGAAATAATATATATAAAGATAATTACTTTTGCGATAAGCATTATTCTCTGTATTTATTACTTGTTCTTAATATGCAAGTAAGTTCTTGTCTCAAAGATCTTATATTTCTTGCCAGTAATGGCGTGACAGATATAAATAGGAGCAAAATTATTTCCTAACAAACAAAAATATGAACACAGTATATCCACACACAGTATATCCACACATGTATATCAATATGTATAATGTAAATGTACGAGACTAGGCTGCAAAGTAATGTACACATGCTTGTACAGCACGAACAAAATGACCTTAAGAAGTGCGTCGGTTGTGATGTGGAAGCGACATCCCCACTCTATGCGCATGCACAGGTTTGAAGTCGTTGAATTCATTCAGTGTATTTTGAGAAGAGGGAGTATGAAGACATGTTCTAGTGCTATGTCAATAAGAGTTTAACAGCGAGCTGTTATCGAATTTTTGACTGCTGAAAAAGTGATTTCCAGTGAGATTTATCGTCATTTAAAGAATGTTTATGGTGACGATGCTGTTGACAGGTCTACTGTAAATCGATGGGTAATAAAATTTCGTGATCGCGAGCCTGGAATAGCTCAAATTGTAGATAAAACACACAGCGGACGTCCGATCACTGCCATAGACGATAAACATCGCAAACTCGTCGACTATTTGATTTGAAATGGCCGTTGAATTACACAAAAGCGTATCGCAAACCATATTCGAATATACAAGGAACGTGTCGGCTTCATTATTGAACAACTGGGATACCGTAAAGTCTGTGTACAATGGGTACCACGCCGCCTCACAGACTACAACAAACAGCCGATTGGAATGCTGCGAGCAACTAGCGAGCAAGTAGACAACTTTCTCTTGGATATTGTGACGATGGATGAATCATGTTTCCATCATTACGACCAGGAAGAGAAAATAGCGCTGAATACCGACATCCGTCTTTTCCTTAAGCGCAAAATTTCAAAACACAAGCATCCGCAAAAAAAATACTTTTGACTGTGTTTTGGGATGCTCACCGAGTTTATGTAACCTTCTTCTCAGTACATACAGACTCTAAAATACCTCCGACGTTGAATTGTCGTGCTAGAGGCAGACTGGAACCAATAATCTTGTAACATGATAACGCCCATCCACACACCTAGCGCGCAACTGCCGACGCTCTGCGACACTTGAAGTTTGAACGAAACCCTCCTTACTTCCCTGATTTTGCGCCTTGCAATTTTTATTTTTTTTCCTCTACTCAAAAGAGACCTCAAAGGTAATCATTACACCTCGCACGATGAGGTGAAGGCAGAGCTGTCAAGTCCTGGATTCGAGAAAGGTCAGAAGGATTTTTCAGTGACGGAATGAAAAACTTACGAAACGTTGGGAGAAATATTTTGTCCGACCTTGCATTGGTTTTTCTTCGTGCTGCACAAGCACGTGTGCGTTACTTTTCAGCCTACCCTCCTATATCCATGCGTGCATATACAGATATGTTTTTAATATTTTTGTATTACTATATTCTACACCTAATGTTAGTTAATCATCGACATGCTATCTTTTAGCATGTACATTATAACCATCTAGGCTACAAATAGTGGGCTACATATTTAAATGTATAGTTTCTTTCTAGTGGCTTAGGTACCCATGGAAATCGTTGCCGTCGTGCCTCTCTTGTCTGTCAGATGTATTGAGATGCATTCTCGTGACATGTGACGTACAAAGATTGTGCATATATTAGAAGCAACAAACATTTACTGTGCTTTTTTCCTCGTACACTGACGAGAACTAGGATGAAGTCTCACTAATGCGGAATAAGTATCTGTTATGTATGTCCATGTGTACATTTACAGATTATGTTTTTAACATTTTCATATTACTATTTTATAGAAATGAGCGATATTTCACTACCGGTAATTTTTTCACACGAATAAATAATTCTGGTTATTTTAAATAAATGGTTAAAAATTTGTGAAAACAATCTACATGTGCTACAGATGACACTTTTTTTATTTTAAAAAATCTTTAGTAAATACTGAGCTATTAACAATTTTAGGGAACTACCGCTAGAAACAAATTCAAATTGTGCGCGATCTAGTGGTTATCACGTATCCGTACATTCCTTTCTTTGGCACCATTTATAAGATTTTTTTTGGACTTTTTTTTGGAGTCCGAAATCCACAACTTTTATCAGCTTGACAGCTTCTTCTCCACCAATCTTACTTTCTTAAAGACTCAAACACACGAAGTATATTTACCTTTTCTCCATCGAGACATTTTGCAATAAACTAGTTTGTGATCATACTTCAATGTCTTCCATAAAATTCTAGTTAATAAAATAATAACATCTCTGCAATTTCAGTGTGAAGAGTGAATTTTATGGTTAGATATATTTTTATAATATTTCTTTTATTTCTATAGTATCATAATAACATATTAATAAATTAGAATTTAACAAATATAGTTCTTAATTGCATAAATTTAAAAGTAATAAATCATTTTCAAAAACTTTTTTTAATTTTTACCCATAATTTCTTCTTAATTTATAGCCGACAAATATGTCTTTGTGCAGGCGAATGTATGTATGCGTATTAATTTCATCATTTAGATGTCTTGCTTGCATATTTTGACATCAATGGCATCTTTATACTAAATTTTACAAATATCTATATACAATACTATGAATTGCCATGATATCGCTAAGTTCTTTGTTTACTAACGACCTAAAAATATTCAAATTTCTAGTGTCGTAAGTAGATATCTCACTATAGTTCTCGATGTTGTAACGTGTTGAACTTGCCCTTGTTGATTTTTAGCCATTTATTTCTCTAATTTTTGGACGGACCTATATATCATCGATTTTCGCTTATATTTGGTAAATTTTCGATCGTTAAAATTTTGAATATTTTCTTGTGCGGATAATTATCCTATTGCTAGATTAAATTAGAAATTTCATCATGATCATTTTTCTGAGTGATTTGAATTTAATTAAAATTTGCCATATATTTCACGTCGAGGTAGGCAACCTTGTCTTCAGTATGGTTTGCTTAATATTTTACGTGTTAAATGGAGTTGGAACTCGCACTAAAAATAATAGAGTGGTCCTGTGTGTACAGATCTTATTGCTTTTGTTGTATAATTTTTTTGTCCAATTTCATTAGTATTTTTGATTCAATTTAATTTCAATAGTTAATCGCTTATTGAATGCATATTAAGTTTACATTATTTATTTTTTTATACTATATAAAATTACTATACTAGGTGAGTCATTTACTAGGTGTCACTTAATTACTTTAATTCATATTTTTTTGTATTCATTTTGTTATAATATACCAATTACTATACTAGTGAACCGGGGGTCTATTACTATACTAGTGAATTCGGGGTCACTTATTTACTTTAATTCATTTTTTTTATTGTATACATTAAACATATTGGTCTATGATATTATTGCACTATATTTCATTATTATATTGTGGCCCGTGACCCTAAATTAGATTTTTGCACCATTTTGTCATGTGCATTTGATTTACTACAGTGTGGTACATTTATGTGCTTATTGATTTTTTCTATTGTTTTGTTGTCTTGTTTTTGTTAATAAACTATTTCTTGTTATTGTTATATTACTTGGATGTCTTATTATTATGGTAACAATTGTCCACGTATTTACCTGTGATTTAGTTAACTTACTGTACCGGCTTGAGAGCATAAACACGGTGGCACCTATTATAAAAAGGAACCTCCCCTAGCTCGCCTCTTACCTGAGCTGGTCTCTCAGCCGAATATCTCCGAGGCAATCGTGTTATTGGGATAAGTTAGTAAATCAAGTAGGTTTTTCGTTTGTGTAGGAAAGGCACGGATAACAATGTACTTAACCATAAACTTCGGTAGTCTATTACTAGGTACTTAGGAATTAGAAGTAACGTATTGTATAATAAGCTACTACGAAGGCCTCGCATACCTTGTGTATATGTGTATGTATGTTTGCGTAACAGCACTACAAGCCTACTGGGCCATGCTTTGAGTTCTGCAACTCCTCTTTACAATTAAATTACATAATGTCTTTTAACAACTGAATTGATTCGGCTTTTACTTGATGAAGATCCATAATTTAAAAAAGAAATAAAACTACGGTTCAAATCTTCACTTTTTAATATTTTATCGTAACACTACAATTGTTTCGCCAGCACAGTGGTTTCCTCAGGTACTTACGGCTAAAGAGTACGTTACAAACTAAATTTAATATATATATATATATATATAGTAAACTTAATAAGTCGGCGATTAAAGGTCTGGTTTATTACTTCAAAGTATCTATATTTTTTAGGGTTGTTTTAAATATATATACTTTGAAGTAATAATCGCTGACTTATTTGTATAAGTTTACCATATCATACCAAGGTCACGAAAATATTATATTTATATATATATATATAATATAATATAATAATATATAATATAATATAATATAATATATATATATATATTTATATATATATATATAATAACTTCGTGACCTTGGTATGATATGGTAAACCTAATCAGTAGGCGATTAAAGGTCTGTATATTACTTCAAAATATATGTATTTAAAAAACTCTACATGTTTCGGCTGTGTACGCCTTTATCAAGAGAATACAAAATATGAATGACAGGATATAAATGTCAATTACTTGACATTTATATCCTGTCATTCATATTTTGTATTCTCTTGATAAAGGCGTCATTCATATTTTGTATTCTCTTGATAAAGGCGTACACAGCCGAAACATGTAGAGTTTTTTAAATGCATATATTTTGAAGTAATATACAGACCTTTAATCGCCTACTGATTAGGTTTACCATATTTATATATATATATATATATATATATATATATATATATATATATATATATATAATCAACAAGGTTGGTATTATTTTACAACGTTTTTAAAGAAATCTATGAATTTACGCAAGTATTGTCGGTAGTGAGAAAATGGGGCCCTATATATAACAGTTAGGGCCGACCAGATGAGCCCCAATTTCTCACTACCGACAATACTTGCGTAAATTTATAGATTTCTTTAAAAACGTTGTAAAATAACACCAACCTTGTTGATTTTATATATACATATTTTTTAATTTAGTTTGGAACGTACTCTTTAGCCGTAAGTACCTGCGGAAGCCACTATGCTGGCGAAACAATTGTCGTGTTACGATTAAATAATAAAAAGTGAAGATTTGAACTGTAATTTTATTTCTATTTTATTTTATAATCTATTGCCTCCTCTTTCCAATCCGTGACTTCTATCTCCTTCGATCTTTCCTCGCTTCCTCATGTTGCCGTGTTATAAAAGATCCTCCCTTGTCAAGTAAACTAAAACGTATATATGGAGAGCATTACGGATGAAGCACTTAATTTAATGTTATTTGTTCTTAATAACTATTCTAAACTAATTCTAAACACGTGGTTTTGAAATGTACGTATATATAGGAGCACTAGTGAACCCTTGGCTTCAAGTTCTGGTACTCTCTTCTTTCCAGTCTAGTTCGACCTTCCTTCAATTGAATAAATGTTAAATGTCGTTTTTCATTCTTCGCTTTGTTTTTAGTCTCATGTCATGTTATGCTCCTTGTCTTCAAAGTTATTCTATTCGTATTTCTTGATTCTAGTTCTTTTTCAAACTTCCACTCTTCTGATAATTAATTACTAGCAAAAATTTGCAGTACAATCATTTAACTATAAACATTATAGTACGCCCAAAATATGAAGACGTAAATTAACATTACCATATTAATTGAATGTTTTACATGGTTAAACTGATTTACATACATAATATTCAATTATCTTCTCAAAAAATCCTCATATTTTATTAATTCCTCAATTGATATAATATGATATTCATTCTGAACGATCTTTCCTCTTTTACATTAAATCGGAAACGAATTATAAACAGATAATAAAGGAACTTCCGAGATGTAAATTTAACGGTAAAAACTAGTCTCGTTAAATTTGTAATTACATAAAACACAACAATAATTTCAAAACATTTACGTAGTAAATGTGCCTTTACAAACTAGTACAAAGTTATGTTCTATGAAAATTTATACATGACATGCAGTTAGTTTTCCATATAAGCTCATTTAACCGCATATTTTAATGGACTATTCTAAATACTCTCGCTAAAGTTAGTTAACCGCACTTGTACTTGACAACTCTAATAATATTATAATGAGTGTGTTCAACCAAAAGCCATGCCATAACTATCTGTCTCTCCGGGAATTCATTTCTGAATAAAAAGTGGGAGCAATTAGACAATTTTTAATAGCAGTAATAATAAATTAATATTTCCAAGAATTATAAAAGATAAAACTAATTTTGATTTATAGTACGCATGAATTGCACTGCTTGTAACATACAAATATATATTTAAAATTTAAAAAAATTGTAATGCACATGTATTTTAAGCACCAAATCTCTGAAAGTAAAGTTGGTTGTACCTTACACATTTCAAATAAGGTGGTATATAAAGTAATTAAGTATTATAACTTAAAAAAAAACGACAGAAGATATTACAAAAACACCATGAACACGAAAATGAAACCCTTACATTACGGCAGTTAAAATTGATCGTGATCCTTTTGACGCTGAAACGTCAGAAATATCTGTATAAATAATTAGGATATAAGACTGCATGCAACGATATAGGACTGCATGGCTGATCAGCTTGGAGAATACTTTCGGTATCCAAAACAAATCGAATAAATCGGTTGTTCGTAAAAGCACATGACTATGGAAAATTGTTCTGTGGTTAGATGAAACAAAAATTAATCGGCAATCTCCAAATAGAAAAACTATAATATGGCATCCAAAATGATAAGCATTTAATCCAAAATGATATGAGCCAGCTTTTCATAACGACTGATGATCACCATGTATCGCGTAAATAACATTATGGATAAAACTTATATATATATAGAAAAAAATACATTGAAGTAATTTCTCAGTTCACATAAGTCAAACTATATTTACCTTGTAACAAAGCGCACCTTCGGCTTTCAATTTTATTCAACGGGTAACAGTAAAATATATATAAATACAAAACAAAATCATAAATAGAGTGAGAACCATGTTTAACAAATATGGACGGGAATTTTACTGATATTACCAGTTTTATGAACTCTTTGAAATGTTTCTTAAAATAATTTATCATTAGACAAACTTGTGGTGTTGTGTTATATGTTTAGTTGTGTACTTATTCCGCACATAGGTAAGTCACTTTTTTGTAAGTACATTTTGTAGCAAAAACATAATTTCTGTCTATTAATTATAATTATATTTGATCGTAGTATCCTTGATAAAGCACGGATACAAGTTGCGAAGTGATGTTGTCATGGTGAGAAATATATATTGATAAATACATTTTAAATTCAATTAAACTAATAATAATTCATGACCTAACATGCTTGTTATATAAATATCTAGCGCACTGCTTATCTTGCTGGCAGTTCCGATTTAAACCCGGGGCTGGGCTGTCTGAGTAGGTTTTCGTGGTTTTCCTTCTCGCTCTAGGCGAATGCCGACAATTTAACATCTTAAGTCGCTCCACGGGCGCAAGTGTAATAATAACTCATGACTTACCGATCCCTTTGTAATTGGCGTCAAGCTGTTGGGAATGTTAAGTCATGAATTATTATTATTTGAATTAAATGTAGAATGTATTTATGAATATATATTTCTCACTATGACAACATTACTTATATTACTATGACATTTATATACTATCATTTATAATTCTTTGAGGTAATATTTACCGAAACATGTAAGAAATTATTTTATATATAATAAATATATACATACTAAAGTAAAATATAAATCGCCGAATATCTAAATCTACTATATGTATATATAGTAGATTCAATTAGTTGGCGATTTAAGGTCTGGTTTTACTTCAAAATGTATATATTTAAAACAATCTTACATGTTTCGGCATATGATGCCTTTTTAAAGAAATTTGAGAAAGCCATCATATGCCGAAACAGGTAAGATTGTTTTAAATATATACATTTTGAAGTAAAACCAGACCTTAAAACGCCAACTAATTAAATCTACCATAACATTCTAAGGTCAAGAAATTATTATTATTATATATGCAGATGAGGTAATATTAATATTAGTATTATATATATATATTAATATTAGTCAGTAATTCTCTAAGCGAACCCAAAGAAATGGTAACTATATACTTGTAATTTCTTCATAATACAATTATTAAATAATACAATATCACTTCACAGTGTAAGTAAGGGCGAATAGAAGTTAAAGTTATGGGTTGTACAAACATACAGAGGATAAAATAGGAGGATAAACACTTGATATGGCAGCGTAGAAACAAGTGATTGCAACAGCTTAGACGCATGGAAGAAGTTCGTAATTAGTTTAAACACAAATACTATTTGGTGATTTTCTATGCAAATCTATTTAAACTCTGTTGGCACAAGATGATAACAATAATCATACGCTAACATTGTGATAATAAAGAGTTCTAAGAAACTTTTTCTGTACTTTTCCGATTATGTCGCATATTTCGCATAACTCGAATAACAAATCGTTGAATAACAATATGACTATCTTCTTCTACTAAGTTATAAAACGTGTGCATGAATTTCTGAGGAACTGCCTCATTTATGGCATCAAATTTAGAATGCGTGCTAAAGTTTTGATAGTGAGCAAGCATCTTAGCTGATCTGTATTCCTTTAGTATGTAAACAAAAACGGCAGCAGTCAAAAAATACAGACGAGGGAACCCTAAAAATTTATCGAAAAAAAAACACTTTATTGTCTCAAAATATTCGCCTTTAAGTTTTAAGCAATTTTGCTTTCCAAGAAACTAGTTGTCGAAACATTTATTTAAAGTAGATATCTAAGACACATGCCTTTTAAATGCTTCGACGACCTCTTCCGATGTCGAAAACCGCTCACCACGCAATTTGTTTTTGGCAAGAAGGAACAGAAAGAAGTCATTGGGAGATAAGTAGACTGCGGAACCGACGCTATCCCGTATCTGGTGTGATTTATTGGTGCCAACAATGTACAATCGATCAACTTAACAGTATATATGATTGTTACAGCGCGATGGTATTGATAAAAGTTGTCTATTTGTATGTCTTTCAATGCAAACAGACGGAGGGTGAAATATATTTCGCCAGAGTCGTAATAAAGCCAATGAAATGTATATACGGAAATTTATTTTTGGGAAAATAAATAAAACACTGAAATTAAATTAATTTAAATTAACTTGAATAGAAATTAATTCAAGACATGTACATATATATATATATATATATATATATATATATATATGAAGCGTTGTTCTTCGTGATATTTCGCCGCGTTTTGATGCTTTCGTCCTGAGACGGACAACTTTCTTCCTGACGTTTCGGTGACATGAGTTTCACCTTTTTCTAGAGGATCTTCTCGTTGCGATGGTAGCTTCAAGAGTGCGTAGATTTCCTGTGCCGCTCGTATTATATGGCCCCGTCGTTGTGGGGACGCGTGTCTGACTCCTCGTGATTGGTCCGTCGGTTCTTCTGTCGTTTTCGACTATTGGTCGATCGGTTTGCGTTCGGTGCGAGTTAGTATGACTGGGCTGTGGCAAGTTGTTATCATTACGTCGCTTGTGTGTAATCTGCCTGTTGTGCAAGGCCGGCTTCCATGTGTCAAGCAAACGCTGTCCATCGTCACGTTTGTTCATACAGTTTTGCCGTTTCTCAATTTCTATAGCTTCTCTTATAATCCTGTACGTTAACCTCGTACTGCGTGCTATAGTTTTTGTACCGTCAAAGTCGATGGTATGTCCTGTATGTAGCACATGCTTAGCTAGGGATGATGTTGTTTCTTTTTTAGCTACCGCATTTCTGTGTTCTTCCCTCCGTACGCTGGTTTTACGGTTAGTATGCCCTATGTATGTTTGTTCGCATTCATAGCACGGTATTTCGTAGACCCCTTGGTTTTCTATTTCTATGTTGTCCTTTGTATTTGGTTGATTCTTGTTAATTCGTGTCGCTCTGTTAATGGTATGTTGTGAATATCCGTTCGCTTGTAATATGTTATTTATTGTTCCTATTTCTTCGTTTCGATGTTCTGCGTCTGACAGTGTTTGAGACCTGTGGATTAATGTTTTTACTACAGAGTTTAACTGTGCTGGGTGATGATGTGAAGATGCGTTGAGATATCTGTTCGTATGTGTAGGTTTTCTGTACACTGTGTATCCTAGCGAGCCATCCGGTTTTTTTGATTATCATCAAGTCTAAGAACGGTAGCCGATTACTTTCCTCCATTTCGACAGTAAACTTTATTTTCGGATATCTGGTGTTCAGATGTGGTAAAAACTCGCTTAATTTCTCTCTTCCATGCGGCCAAATCATCACAAATTAATAGAGCGACACGAATTAACAAGAATCAACCAAAAAAGAAAGAAAGATCTACACGGACAGCATTTCTCCCTTACGTGAAAAGTACGACTGAGAAAATAGGTAGAATATTACGCCGACACGACATAGACACCATTTATACGACAGACAGGAAAATAAGAGACATTTTGCCTAATACAAAGGACAAGATAGAACTAGAAAACCAAGGTATCTACGAAATACCGTGCTATGAATGCGAACAAACATACATAGGGCATACTAACCGTAAAACCAGCGTACGGAGGGAAGAACACAGAAATGCGGTAGCTAAAAAAGAAACATCATCCCTAGCTAAGCATGTGCTACAGACAGGACACACCATCGACTTTGACGGTACAAAAACTATAGCACGCAGTACGAGGTTAACGTACAGGATTATAAGAGAAGCTATAGAAATTGAGAAACGGCAAAACTGTATGAACAAACGTGACGACGGACAGCGTTTGCCTGAGACATGGAAGCCGGCCTTGCTCAACAGGCAGATTACACACAAGCGACGTAAGGATAACAACATGCCACAGCCCTGTCATACTAACTCGCACCGAACGCAAACCGATCGACCAATAGTCGAAAGCGACAGAACAACCGACGGACCAATCACGAGGAGTCAGACACGCGTCCCCACTACGACGGGACCATATAATACGAGCGGCACAGGAAATCGACGCACTCTTGAAGTTACCATCGCAACGAGAAGATCCTCTAGAAAAAGGTGAAAGTGATGTCACCGAAACGTCAGGAAGAAAGTTGTCCTTCTCAGGACGAAATCATCCAAACGCGGCGAAATATCCCGAAGAACAACGCTTCAACAAACGACCGCGAAAACATTCGACGAAATATATATATATATATATATATATATATATATACACACAAAATGATTTCCTTTATAGAGTGAAAAAATTCCAAATATTAAAAAAGTATAAACTTTAAATTAATTACATCACCTATAATTTAATTGTCACGCCACAGTAAATATTTTTTATTCACATTAATTATTACAATATATTCTAAACTTTGTTCTGTAAAATGCGTTCTTTTATTAGACAGTGTCTTTAAATATAGGAAAATTTTGCTCAACATCAGAGTGAGTGGCGCATAGAAATAATAATCGTTAAATTTAATATATCTACCCATTTCCGTATTTTGAACATTACTACAAAACCCTTTCAGGACATTAAAATCAGGGCTACTAGCGAATATTGCATCAATCTTATAATTAAACGAAACCGACTCTGTCTCTGCGCCTGCATGACTCATTAGAGGATAGTGTCTGTTCCGCAGTCTAGTGATAAGTCAGGGAGATACGGACAATGAGTCAGAAGAAAAAGGAAATAATTTTTTAAGCGCTTCGTGAACGAACAACTTTTGTTGGTTTTGGTTCACTTTAGAACACCCAAACAGTCGATTGTTGTTTTGTTGTAACAGGTGACGAAATTCGTCACTGACACGAGTACGTCTACCCTTAAATTCTGCAAACCAGTCGTAAACTATGGTTTTGGATGATGCTTCATTACCATAGATAGAATGAAGTCGATCGATGTATTGTTGTTGTGTTAGGCCACATTTAAAATCGTAAAAAATTATCGCACGAAAATGTTCATGAAAAGTGTCCATTTTTTTTTGCTAAATTAATTTCATTTAAATGCTATTAATATAAAACTACGCAGCTGACTGGTTTTGTGTCAATATCATACTAAGAATCAAAGTTTAAGACAATCGTATTGAAATATACGGCAAGTGCCAACTAGTGGTCATTTCCAGAAATTTTTAGGGTACCCCTCGTATAAACATTTTTAGAACTTTAAATTAATAAAACTACATTCACATTATCAGTACATTTCCAACAAGTTTCATAACTGATTGCATTGCGAGAACTAAATTAAATACGTGATTGAAAATCAAGTTTATTGTTTACTAAAAGCGGAAATGTTTATTTATACAATAACATTTATTTTGTATACAGTATATTTGTTTTACTAATTAACTTGTCTAAAAAAATAGATAGTCAAACGGAATTATTCAATATTTTAATTTAGAAATATTGATTTAATATAATACATATTAAATTTTTAAATTAAATATATAATAATTAAATTGAAAGTATGTATACTGAAAACAGTATAATTATTTTCTGTAATTTATCTCGCAAAATTATTTTCTTAAAACTTTTAATTATGTCAAAGCTAGCTTAAATATAATATACTTTCAAATTACACCTTCATATTTATTATCTATTTAGCGTATGATGGTGGGAGGTCCAATATGCCTAAGAAAGGGGAGCCAGGATAGAGGTATACTTTTTAAACAACCGCTAATTATTCTCATGGTGTCATTGAGTTTTGATTCGATCATCTTTATGTGGTACCTTTTTAGCCAGTCTGGAGCACAGTATTCAGCTACCGAGTAAGGAAGGCTAAGAGCTGACGTTTTAAGGATGGATACATTCGCGCCCCAAGTGGTACCACAGAGTTTATAGATTATGTTATTACAGAAAAATTCTAAGAATTCGAAATTTTAGAACACAGACTAGTAGAAAACTCGGATGCATTAAAAAATAAGTCTTTCTTGCTGTAGAGTTGAAAATTGGAGAAATGTCTAAACTTTTAGAAGGACATTGTACACCTTTAGAGGAACTAATGGATCAGATAAAATTACCTGCGGCCATGAGTTATTCTGATCGCAAGCAAGTCAACAAAGAAGCTTCGCCTCCCCCATCGAAATAGAATAAGTTGTGGTTATCTCTAAAATCAGAGTCAAGCCACCAAACTTCGATTGAAAAACGTCATGGGTGACTTACCTGGCGCAATTTGAAGCAGCGGCAGAAGCAAAGGCAAGATCATCTGTCAAAAAGGCTACCGCTTTAAGCATAGCGCATTACCATCAAGGCATGCAGACAGGTGTTTCGTCCTGCTATAGGCTCATCAGTGCACGAGATAGACAAAATTCACAACTTTGCTGTATACAGTTAAATCATAAGAAATAAGCATGGGCCAAAGCTCGGCGCCACTCATCGACTAATATTGGCATCATAAACACCACATTAACTAGCGCCATTCTCATAAGAAGTATAAGCAAGTGGTTTCCATCGCCGTAACAGACGAAAATTGTATTAACGCGTCTTCACTATAAGTCAAACAGCATACATACAGTCCGACAGCGTACAAAAACAATTTGATACACTTGAAAATGTTAACCCCTTACTATAGTAAGGGATTTGTTATTGTGGATTTTGTCTATACCAACATCATGCACTGACGAGTCTATAATAGGACGAAACAAGTGCTCGCATGCCTTGATGATAATTTTCACATATGTACTTGTATTGTCCCCCCCATGTTTGATTTTTAAAAATATTGTTGATATTTAAAAATATTTTGATTTCTTACAAATGGTTAGGTTTTAGCCAGTCAAGTTTGTTTCAAATTGTTTTTGTTAAGGATAAAATACTTCAGCACTAATAAACAAACTGTTGCATATTACTCAGAATATTATGAAATCTTTAAATTTGTTACACTAAAATTAAATGGACTCAATAACTTTCTAGGAGCACTATGATATAGTAAAAAAACTAATAATATTTTTTTGACACATTATTCATATTGCATAAACACTAATCTTCAAAACCTATACGTGCATATTCGTAGATTGATGTATAAATTTCGATTTTCAAAATTATCTTTTAAACTGCTTTTCTAAGCCCAAGTCCTATTTGTAAATTCTTTTCATCACATTTTTTGTTTTAAATATTATATCACACATTACTTCTTCGGATTAACGCAAGTATGTTAAGTCGAAGAGGTAACTTCTAGATGTTAACTAACATAAATTTTCATATGTTATAATATCTTCGTGAACATATAAATTTATTTACTTATCTTCCATTAAATTTGCAAACATATGGACCATCCAAAACTGCAAATGTAAGTACACACAGCAACCAGGAATACTTTAATTAAGATTTAGATTGATGACAACAAATACATAAAAAAAAGCGAAATCATAATAAAACAATCTTTAAACAAATCGCGGAATATTATTTATATATTTATAGAAAGCATCACATGTATTTTCTAAATAATTAATCAATAAGGGACAAATTAATTAAATGCAGTTAGATAAATTAATTAAAATCAATTAAATATTTTACTGTTACAGTAATTAATATTTATCAAAATAATCGCCTCGATATTTATTTTACAAGTGGTTTATTATTATTTTTTCAAAATTTAGAATAGCTTTCTTACACAGAGAAACAGGACTTAATTAAGCAGAAATGGCCAGCAAAGTTTCAAAAGATATAATGATGTCCCTAATTAGTTTCTCCGAAACAACTGTCTATTCTAGAGTGTATATACAATTTGCCTCCACTTCATCGTCTTCTTCTCTTCGGGTAGCTCAAAAGTTTAATGAATTATGTCTTGCAAAAATCTGGCAAACTCTGAACCCTGCGGATTTGAAATAAGGCAAAATTACGTAATTAAATTCTCTCGAATACTCGGCAGCAAAGAGGATTTATTAAAAATAAGCTCGAGTGCTAAGGAATGGTGTGAGTTCGGAGAGTGGTAGGGGCACATACAAAGTTCTTTTCTAATCTATAGTCAGGATGTCGGGGTGGGTGGCGCGATAAAACAAATTCCATTCCGAAACCTTGTCTGGAAACAATAAATTGATGTTGTAACTCTTAACTTCAATTTGAAATACTTATGTTAAAACTCCTCAAGCATCCTAAAACTTTTAAATTAATGCCGAAAGTGATTAACTATGGCACACCGAACAAAGTGGCGTCTTCTGCTTTTTGGTAACGGCTGTTCAGTTCATAGGAACGAATGAGATTGGACGGGGGAAGAGTCTTTTAATATTGAACTCTAGAGAAAGAACGAAAGGATTTAAAATAGATTGATACTGAACAGTTATCGGCCTTTTTATGACATCTAATACATGACTGAATTAGATTAGATACGGATTGTCGACCGCATCTGGATTGCAATCTATCTAATGAGTTAATCTCAATTCTTTCCACTCTTTTCATCAATTCTCTTGATAGAATGGTGGAGAAAATTCAATGAGCGTAGGGTATATTTGTCAATTGCAACTTTTCTACAAGCCGTTTTTCATTTTTTGTATCCTATTCATTGTAGTTAACAATTTTACATTCACGAATAAAAGCTTTAATCATATTTAATTACGGCTGAAGTAATTACTATTAGATGTAGAAATACCTATATTACAATAGTTACTTAATATTTATATTCACTTTATTTAATTAAATAAACTTAATTCAAGGAAATAAAAATAGTACAAACCTAAATTGTAAACAAACAATGATTAAAAATACGCGGTGTGCACGTTAAAATATGAGAAACAACACAAATATCTTAAATTGTAGCTTTCTCAGATGAAATATGAAAATATTGAAAATAGAAATATTCCAATTTCTACTACACATTAAATATATCGTTTTACGCATAAATTCATAACGTTTTATCTAAACTCAAAATTTGTTAACATTTTAACAAACAAAATTCATGAATGAATCAAGAATATATTTTCCTCTATTATTCACGATTAGCTTCCAACGAAAATGAATATACTGCTGGGTAATATACGAGGAGGTATTGATATCTAGTTAGCCTAGGCCACTTTCCTTGAACAAAACAAAATTTTGTTATAATGGCAAGAAATAATGACATTTTGAAAGTGTCACTGTAAAATCTTACGTTAAAAAGTTGAAGTATTGCTGTGCAGTAAATTTTGAAAGAAAGCATGTCGAATGCGAATGTAAAATCGATAAATTTGGGTATCGAGGCATCATCAAATACTTATGGAGAGGTTAAGTGATAAGGAAATTTACGAACATATGCTTAACAAAGTTGACAATCAATGCCCATTATATGCGACTGTCAAAAATTGGATTGCGTCATTCAAAAGAAGAAAACATTCCGTTGAAAAGGTGAAACGACCAGAAGACCTTGGTATCCACTCCCGAAAATATTGACGCAGTTCATGACACGAACGAAAGCATCAAGGTCACTGTGTCCGTTCTGAAGGAGATCCAGTTTTTTTGAACCGCCTTGTGATGAGACGGATGAGACATGAGTCCATTTTCAAGACCCAGAAACAAAACAGCAATCGATGGAGTGGAATCATAATGGTTCTCGCTTCAGTTTTTTGAGATATCCGTGGAATAATTATGATCCATTATTAAAAAAACGTCAGACCAACACTGAATATTCTTATTCTAAATTACTAACCGCCCTGAGAGAGGAAATTAAGAAAACAAGACGTGGTATGTTAGCGAAAGGTGTGTTGTTTCTGCAGGATAATGCCCCTGCACGCAAACCGCGCATTACCATGAATACAATTCTGGATCTAGGATTCAAATTATTGAAACACCCGCCCTATTCCCCAGACTTAGCCCCTCATACTATTATCTATTCCCTCGATTGAAAAAAAATTTAAGAGGACATCAATTTTTGTGTAACGAAGAGGTAATAAAAGCTGTGGATGGCTAATTTGCAGACCAAAGAAAATATTTTTTTAGAAGGGTTAAAGGCGTTTCAGTATCGCTGTATTAAATTATGTATTAATTTAAGAGGAGACAATCTTTAAATTGTTTCAATAGTAGGCTAAGAATGTATCAATACCCCTTTGTATTTTATGCAACTCTATAAAATAATGAAACCAGTCTCGAAATTAAGTAAATGTACCAATGTACGTAATTATTTTTCCACAAAATTACATTAATGCAACACATTTCTCCAAACACTGAATTCATTTCTTCATTCCGACCATGAAAAAACTTTCTTTTTTACTGTTGATCGGATTGCGAACACCAGCCTGAACTTCAGCATCTGATGAAAAATGTTGGCGTTTCAATGCCTACACTTTGGGAACAACCAAAAATCTGAAAGTACTAAATCATAACTATACGGCAAATATTGCTGCTTTTGTCTATTTCTGCAGTTTCTATGACACAGTCTGGAAGAATGGAATGATTTTTAAATTCCAAAAAATCGTCCCGTGTGCTAAATTAAGCAAACTTATCCAAAATATACTGAGCAATCGGCGAATCGCAGTCTCACTAATCAATCGAAGTAGTAATAACAAAACATTGAAGAATGGTCTTCTTCAACAATCGGTTCTGGCTCCTCTAATGTTCAACATTTACACCAATAATCTACCACACACAAAATCACGAAAATTTCTATGTAGATGACCTGACTTTATGCACCCAAACCAAGAATTTAGATGGAGAATTACAACTTGCTGCAGATCTGCAGCTCTAGATTAATATTATAAGGAATGGCGCTTGCAACCAAGCCCTTCAAAATCCGAATCATGTACTTTTCATTTTGCAACAAAGAAGGCAACAGAGAGCTAAATGTTGAATTTGGTGGTAGTCGGATCAACCACAAGCCCCACCCTAAGTATCTGGGCGTAACGTTGAACTGTTCTCTGACATTCAAGCAGCACCTTTATAAAACTAGTCAAAAGGAAAAGACGCTAAAAAATTTACTATATAAACTTGCCAGCAATTCATGGGAAGCGAATGGAGAGACCCTGCGAAAGGCAGCCATTGCACTGGCTTACTCTCCTGCTGAATAATGTACTGCTGTCTGGTATCGAAGCCATCACACCAAGCTAGGAGATATTCAACTTAATGATAGAATGAGGATTGTCACCGGCGCTGTTAGATCCACTCCTTGTCTCTATTTACCGATTTTTTCTAACATTGCTCCACCGGATATCAGACGTCTCGCTAAATGGGCTAAGATTTCCAACAACATTGATCTTCCCATACATAATGATTTGGAAAACGTCACCAATGGCCGACTGAAATCTAGGAGATTTGGCTGGATACTGAAGTTCAGCTTTCCATCAACGTGAATGATTCCTGGATAACCCTCCTCGAACAAGCCCCTGAATTGAGGAAGAGATTTAATTTCTAATGCTTCAGAACCCCTGCCGGCGTAACCTTCCCTCGTGGACAATGGTTCCAATTAAGAATGCTGTATAAATGGAAACTAGCAAATACTAGCCTTTACGACTGCGAAAATATATAACAAACTATGGCCCACATACTAAACGACTGCCCCAGAAGATTTCTTGGTGGCATCCACGAGCTGAGCAAAGCAGCTCCTGCAGCTTTGAACTGGTTGAAAATTTTAGATATTACTGTATAAATTAGTTCCATGACGACGGTACACAGAAAAATGAAACTGTGTATACTACGACGAAGTACTTGCTTCTATCCTTAGACAATGGCTTTATTAGAGACCTTATATATCAATTCGCCCTCGTATATTTACACTATTTCAAAAATTGCATTAAAATTATAGTAACTATAGTTAAATAATTAGTAAGTTTTTCAAATGTAATTTAAAAAAATTTACAATAATTCCATGATAGTGGATGCAGTATCTCCAAAATCTAAGGAATTATGTGTGTTTCTATCTCTCCCAAATAAGAAGTTTTCGGTTGATAATCACTTATGGATAATGTGTAACGAAAAAATTTAATCGATTGTTTTTCCACAAGTAAGATCGAAAAGAACAAATTTTTTCACCACGACACTGGCAGACCGCATTGCAGCAACAAAACGATAAAGACCGTGACGAGTCCAAAATTCACGGTTGTTTCGCACCCTCCATACAATCCTGATTTGGCACCTTCAGATTTTTTATTGTTCCCAAAATTGAAGGAGATATTGACAAGTCAGCCATTTTCATCAGACACTGAAGTTCGGACTGTTGTTCGCAATTGAATCAACAGTATATAAGAAAGTTTTTTCATGGATGAAATAAAGAAATGAATTCGGCATTTGGAGAAATGTGTTGCACTAAATGACGACTATTTGGAAACATTTATTATTATTATAATCGATAAATCTTGAAATTACCCTACGGGTGTCAAGGTATACACTTAATTTTCACTCTGAAACTTAATTCTATTTTTTATTGTAAATGAATTTTTCCCATTCCTTCTTATTTTTTGCCGCAACTTCTGCTTCTCTCCATGTCATTCCACGTTTTTGTAGGTTTTCCGCTACTGTATTGTCCCATGTATTCTTTGGTCTACCTCTCTTCCTTTTCTGTATTGTCTTAGCTTTCCATACTTTCTTTGTCTGCCTTGTTTCTTCCATACGAACGACGTGTCCGAACCATTTCACTTTTTGTCTCTCTATAGTTTCGAGGATCGGTTCTGTATTCAGATCTTGCCTTATCTCTTCATTTCTTATTCTGTCCCTGCGTGTTACTCATTTGACTGCTCTTAAATACCTCATCTCCATTGCTTGTATTTTGTATTTTGTTTTGTTATTTAGTATCCAGCTTTCACACCCATATGTTAGTATTGGTCTATATACGGTTTTAAACACAGTCATTTTTGTCTTCTTTGAAATTTCTCTATTTCTGATGAAAGTGTTGTTGAGTGTAAAATACAACTTTGTCATGCTTTCAATTCTGCCATTAATCTCTGTGTCTTCTTTCCCTTCTCTATGAATGTTTACTCCTAAGTATTTAAATGTTTCAACTTGTTCGATGTCCTTTCCTCCTACTTTAATTGTTAACTGTTTATGGTTTTTCCCTATCGCCATCACTTTAGTTTTGTCTGCGTTAATTTTCATGTTTCTCTTTTTCAGTGCTGTTTCCAAACTTACAAAGTTTGTTTGCAGGTCCTTTTCGGTATTTGCGTATACCACCAAGTCATCAGCAAACGCGTTCTCCGCTACCTCCACCAGCCCCCATATTTCTATATCCTATTTGTATCTTTTTTGTATTGTTTTTAATATCTTTCAGTACGTCATCAAGTATTATATTAAATAGTATAGGACTAGGTACTCCTCCTTGCCGCAATCCTTCCCTTGTTTCAAACTCTTCTGATTGCCTATTACACGCTCTCACCACGTTTCTTGTACGCTTGTATATGCTTGCTATTGCTTTCCTCAGTTTGCTATTTATTCCTCTTTTTTCTAGGCTCCTCCACACCAAGTTTCGAGGTATACAATCGAAAGCCTTTTCTATGTCTATAAAACCTATGTATATCGTGCTGTTTGCACTCTTTTCCGTCATCTGCTTCAATGTGAATATATTGTCCTGTACACTTCTACCTTTTCTAAATCCACTCTGTGCTTCTGCGAGTTGCGCCTCGATTATTATTTTTAATCTCTCTTCCAAGATTCTTTCATAAACTTTTAGCATGACACACAATAGTGTAATTCCTCTATAATTCTTACACTGATTCTTACACTATTTGGAAACATAATTATGTCAAAAGATGGCAGACTATGTGCCCACACTGTTAAATTTAATAATACACATAAGGTGTATTAGATAAAAATGTAGAATTTACAAAATTAGGGCAACTTTTTACCAATACTGAAGATCCATTGTACAGATACAAAGAGCACTTTAACAACGTCGAACAATCCTTCTCAGTATATAAACATATATATATATATATTAAATTTATTATATTATATTAAATTTGACAGTGTGAGCACATAGTCTGCCGTCTTTTATGTGCATTGGTAAAACAATAAATTTACTTCATTTTAAGATGGGTTTCATTATTTTGTCATTTCTTATTCTTATTTTATAGATAGAAACCTTATACCGAGTGTATATTTTAACTTGAAGTCCCTCTCTCTCCCTCCAGGTAAGTGGGGCGGGGCTAACTTTGAAATCTTAAATAGGAAGCAGTATATTTTACTACAGATATGAATTCTACTGGCAAAAGTACTTAGGATTTGTCTTAAATATTTTTTTCAATTCATGATGGCGCTGTAATCGATGAAATTCATTTTTTTCATTTTCTCGCACTGAGAACCTATGCATACGATTCTGTAATACGTGTGCAATAAAAAATACGTTTTCTTTGTAAATTTCGAATAGCTGGGAAAATATCACCTGTAGAAATGTAAATTGCTGGTTAATAGATTACTTTTAGCGTAACCTTGGGGTGCTTGATTAACTTGAGTCTCCTCGCCTCTCATGTTTCAGGGTGCTTCATTTATGTAAGTCTCTTCGCCTCTTACTTATCATAGTGCTATATTTCGCCTCGCCTCATCCTCTTTCAATTAAAGTAAGTGCTCAAAATGATGGCCTTCGATTTCAATGCACTTATTGATCCGCACTTCAAATGATTTTAGATAACTGAGAAGTGTATCTTCTTGAATTTCGGCCCAGGCATTTCCGATTCGCTCAATCATATTTTCACGTGTAGTTGGTACTTTGCATTTGAGATAACCCGATAAAATGAAATCCGGCGCAGTAAAATCTGGTGATCTAGCAGGCCAATTTACTGAATCACCTCTATCGATCCAGCGGGCATTGAAATTACGATCAAGTATTTCACGTGCTACCACCGAATAGTGTGCTAGACAACTGATTTTAGAAATCAACGCCATGAAGATCTTGATGTTAAGACACATGACGCGGATGATATTTATGACGTTCTAAAATTTTCGATTACAGCGCCATCTATCATGAATTTAAAAAAATGTTTCAGACAAAACCTACATAGGTACTTTTTTCAGTAGAATTTTAATTTGTGATAAAATATACGGGTTCCTATTTAAGATTTCAAAGTTATCCCCGCGCCACGTACATGGGGGGAGAGAAATAGACTAATTCTAGAATTAATATATTTCCTCCATTGAATTATTAAATTTTAAATCTAGACATTTTTTCGTGGATTGCCTATTTTTCAAGATATTTGAAAGTTTCAAGTTAAAAATACACCCAGTATGTCAATCCGCCCTCGTATACATTCCTATGAAGAGATTTGTAATTTAATAATAAGTGGTAATGGTAACATACCTTGTGCTCTTACACCTTTTCGTTCTAATCTTTAATTTTCAGTTCATATATTACACAGTATTATAAAGTTGATCAAATAGTTATATTTGAGCTTCAATCTCAAATCGTTCCATAAAACATTTATTAACGTGAAAATTTATATATGCGAAGCACAACTTTACTTTTATGCAGTCATAAAATTAGCCATATTCCTTAACTAATTACTCATAATTCCTGCATATTAATGAAGTAGATATGTAAATTTGAAAACTTCTACAATTCCGGAGTTACTTTGTATAATATATATCACGAGCATTTTATGGGAATGACCATAAATGAAATAATAATTTCAAAACCCTGGAATAGTTTTGCTCTAAGATCAATACAATTCGTTTGACGAAATGAGAAGTAAAGTATTGCAAAGCGACCTATATAGATAACAAGTTAAGTTACCAAAAATAGATCTTACAAAAAGCCATAAAGAAATGGATAATGTACTCAGAAATAATGAGCCAATAAAAGAGTAATAAAACAAACATAAACGAAAGATATTAGCTTTAATCATAATCGAAACTAAACTTAACTTTTTATCGAATTTATGTGCTTTCGAGTTATATTCTTAAAGCATCTTAGTATTAAATAAATTGACAAGACAAGACAAGTAAATCTTAGATTAGAATAGTAAAAAGTAATTTTCAAAGTTGTTAGGATTGGTCTTTGCTCCCTTTTCGTATCTTATTCCGAATGCCAATATCCTAATAAGAGATTGTCTACGCGTGTAGTTTTCTTGAATTCATATCATCAGCTGAGGGAATATGGCATTTTAAA
This sequence comes from Melolontha melolontha, assembly GCA_935421215.2. Classification (NCBI taxonomy): domain Eukaryota; kingdom Metazoa; phylum Arthropoda; class Insecta; order Coleoptera; family Scarabaeidae; genus Melolontha; species Melolontha melolontha. The sequence continues at coordinate 105,416,648 of OW285236.1, read as the reverse complement.
TTCAAGACATGCTACCGGCCAAAGATTGTCCGCAGAACCATAAACGAAGATGAGCGTGTGAAGAGTTGCATTACGTACTAGAATCTGTAGAACCCAGGTTTGGAAAATAATAGGAAGTGCTCGCTTACATCCATATCATTATCAAATAGTTTTAGCTTTAGGTAATGATTTTGAAGCTTGTTTAATATTTTGTAATTGGTTAGAACTGCCGCCACAAAGAAACCGGAACTAAACAGGCGATACGCCTATTGAAAGAAGAAGAAGAAGAAGAATTGGTTAGAAAATATTCAAAACCTACCGCATATTTTTTGGACCGGTGAAACTTCTTTCGCACGAGATGGTGTCACTAATTATAATAATTTTCAAGAATAGTCTGCAGAAAATCCTCATTTAGGAAGACGCTCACATTTTCAACATAGATTTAGCGTCAATTTGATAGCTGAGATTCTTAATGATCATGTAATTTGGCCATTTGAACTGCCGCGAGCGAATTACGAATTTTTTTTTAGAAAACCCCTTACCCTTATTACTGGAAAATGTGCCATTAAGTATTAAACTTGCAATGTGGTATCAACACGATGGAGGCACCAGCACATGAACCTCTTAACGCTAGAGCTTGGCTTAATGGAAATTTTCCGGATTGGAATTGGAGGACCCGTAGTATGGCCACTGCGTTTGCCGTGCTTGCTGATATTTGTCATTGGGGTCACATGAAACAGAATGTTTGTACAATTGCTTTATTGATTGTGCGACTCTATATATCGAACAGAATGGTGCTAATTTTGAACATTTATTTATATATATATATATATATATATATATATATATATATATATATATATAGTAAACTTAATAACTCGGCGATTAAAGGTCTGGTCTATTACTTCAAAGTATATATACCCAAAACAACCCTACATGTTTCGGCAATGATGCCTTTGTCAAGGATATAAAAAATATAAATGACAGAATATAAATCATCATTTATATTCTGTCATTTATATTTAATCGCCGACTTATTAAGTTTACCAAGGTCACGAAAATATTATATTTATATTTATATATATATATATATATATATATATATATATATATATATGTGTATATATATATATATATATATATATGTGTATATATATATATATATATATATATATATACCGGGTGGGGCACATAAAGTGTTACAGAGCAATAGCACTCAAACGATTAATCATATCGAAAAATGTTTCAGACAAAAGTTTCAGTGTTCGGGAAGAAGGCGGTCATACTGGGCCACCCAGTTTTTTGATCGGTGTAGGCGTAAAAACTACGTCAATGTCAACTCCAATATTTTAAATGGAACCATGTATTTTCTTTTCAATAACATTATTACAGATTTTAAGACGAATTCAGCGACCTACAACACAAGGTCATTCTAGCCACGCAAAGTATGAAAATAGTCGAAAAATCGAAGAATATCGGAATAATCAGCATCAACTGTCAACGCATACGGCTGTCAGTTAGTCACGCATTACCTTCTATTGTGAGTACATCGGATCGCGAAAATGAACGACTATCAAGAATATTTTGATATGTTCATGGTGCTGGGGGAATGCCGCAAACATTACAGAAACGCTGAGCAGTTGTACGCGGCTCGTTATCCGGACAGACAACAAAAATCGCACATGGCATTTAATCGATTAGCTGACTGTTTCTGTCGCTTCGGTACAATGAAACAAACACGAGCCAAACGTCGACCGATTGTTGATGAAAATGCGGCTGCTATCTTAGCTTTTACTGCACAAAATCCCCATGCGGGCACCAGGCAAATGGAAAGAGAGAATGGAATTAGTCGGCGATCTGTATTAAGAATATTACATCAACACAAATTACACCCGTATTGTATGTCACTGCATCAGGATTTGTACGGCAATGATTTTCAAAATCGCGTCAATTTCTGTAACTGGATTCGTAAAATGGACACGGATGCTTCGTTTTTGAGTCATGTGCTTTTTTCTGACGAAGCTAACTTCACAAATACGGGAAATGTGAATAGACATAACATGCATTACTGGGCAAATGCGAATCCTCGATGGACGAGAACTGCACGATATCAACATCCGTGGTCCGTTAATTGTTGGGCCGGCATTGTCGGCGATCACGTCATTGGTCCACATTTTTTTGAAGATCACTTAAGTGGGCAACTTTACGCAAACTTTCTGCAAAACGTACTGCCCGAATTACTGGAAGACGTGCCCTTGCTAGTTCGCAGAAACATGTGGATGCAACACGACGGTGCACCATCCCATTATGCTCTATGTGCAAGACAAGTGATGAATGAGATTTATGGTGAAAAATGGATAGGACGAGGCGCTACTGTTGTTTGGCCACCTCGTTCGCCAGATCTAACACTAATGGATTACTTTTTCTGGGGTTTTGTCAAAGGACACGTAATGGCGGAAGCACCTACCACGCCTGACGACATGAGAGAAAAAATACGCCGAGCATGTACCGAAATTACACCACAAATGTTGGCTAACGTTAGACGGTCGTTTCCTCGGAGAATTAACCACTGCTTACAAGCGGAGGGTGGTCACTTCGAGCATCTTCTGTAGGTAGACCCAAACCAAAGTTAGTGTATCCTTTGATGCTGATTATTCCGATATTTTTCGATTTTTCGACTATTTTCATACTTTGCGTGACTAGAATGACCTTGTGTTGTAGGTCGCTGAATTCGTCTTAAAATCTGTAATAATGTTATTGAAAAGAAAATACATGGTTCCATTTAAAAAATTGGAGTTGACATTGACGTAGCTTCTACGCCTACACCGATAAAAAACTGGGTGGCCCAGTATGACCGCCTTCCCGAACACTGAAACTTTTGTCTGAAACATTTTTCGATATGATTAATCATTTGAGTGCTATTGCTCTGTAACACTTTATGTGCCCCACCCTGTATATATATATACGAAAAAATGTGTGAAAGCCGTATCCATCCGGGATGTGCAGACGTCGACGTTTCATAGTTATTACTAATTGTCAATACACCTTACCCAGAAATAGATACGACTTTCATTTCTATACTGCGTGTATATATACTAATGATGTGAAACGTAATGCTAATGAGAACTCATAATTATTGAATTAGAGCGGCAATGGCATGTATGTGAGAATTCAATAATTATGAGTTCTCATTAGCATTACGTTTAACATATATATATATATATATATATATATATATATATATATATATATATAATCTATTATTTCTTAGCCGTACAATTAATATATATCATTTGATAAATCTTGGAAATTCGGCTATATTAAATATTTAATTAGGATGTTATTTCGCGATGTAATGTGAAAATGTAAATATTGCTGTCTACAAATTACAACGCTAATTAACGAAATTTTTGAAGAATTTCGTCCAAATAACTAATGGATGAAAAATTTAGCAAAAATTCCATCGACGACAGAATATTAATATCTATTCCTTAATAAGTAACTTAAGGCATTTCTAACAATACTCAAACGCAACGGCCTTGGTAGCGCAGTGAATAGAGTGTTAGTCTAGAGAACTAAAGGTCGTGTGTTCGAGTCCCACTTAAGAACGATATTTTTCAAAAAATTTCGTAATTTAGCGTTGTAATTTGTAGATAGCAATATTTACATTTTCACATTACTTCGCGAAATAACATCCTAATTAAATATTTAATATAGCCAAATTTCCAAGATTTATCAAATGATTTAAGGTCTGGTTTTACTTCAATATGTATATATTTAAAACAATATTACATGCTTCGCCATATGATGCCTTTTTCAAAGAAATTCAAAATATAAATGGCAATTTACCATCATAATATGTGTTGCTGTTATATAAATATATATCATATATTATTTAAATATCTGTACATTTGCTTATAATTCTGGCAGTTCCGTGTCTAGATCCCTGACTGGCGTCTGAGTAGGTTTTCGTGGTTTTCCTTCTCGTTTAAGGCAAATGCCGACAGTTTAACATCTTAAGCCGCTCCACGGGCGCAGACATAATAAAAACCCATGGCTTGCCATTCTCCCGTTTTTGTTGTCTAACTGTTTAGAGAATACCGAGACATGATTTATTATTATTTAACTCGAATGTATCATTGAATAATTTTATCCATGACAACTACAGATATATTGTATGACATTAATATACTGTCATTTATATTTTAAATTTGCCATAACGTACTAAGGTCAAGAAATAATTTTCTATATCTACCATATATATATTGTTAAAATGCAAATCGCCCCACCGTTGGGCTGACAAAATGTTAAATGACAGCTGGTATGAAGCTGGTATGTAAAATAGGCCTAATAGGTGAGATTAATGAGCATGAGAATTTACGTTAAATATAAATGAAAAGTCCTGAATTAATTGATTTATTAAAATAAAATAATTTAAAAATTCACAATTGTAGTTACAAATATGACCTAAAGATGGAGTTAAGTTTAAATATTACAGTTGTCACTTGCATAAAATTCAGAACATAAATAAATGTATATAAACAATTTATACTTAACTTTAATAGGCCTCTTCCAAGTGCAAAACTTATTGTTTAATACCTTATGTGTATCTTAATCTAAATGCCGGCTAGCTGTGTTGATTTTAGTGATATTATACTTTGATAACAATAGTAGATGTGCGAGTTCGGTACCCAATAGAATATAGAAGTATGTTTTAAAACAAGTTATTAAATATATGGTGCTTCTGGATGTATAATTTAATAAATAAAACAAGAGAGTGAAAAGCAAAAATAAATGGTTTAATTGAAAAATTCTATTCAAAAAGGTAAGTGTTTAACATAATAGTAAGATGTATTAACCTATAAATAGTCACATGATCAAATATGTTCATAATAGTTAGGTTAACTGATTTTAATGAGATAATGCATTTAAATTTAATTAAAGTTACTAAAATTATAACGCAAGGGAACTGTATTTTTCCGTTTTAGAGGTACACTAATTAATATTAACATAGTTGGTATACATATAATAATATCAACGATTGTGTTCAAATTAAAATAATAATTTCAATATTTTAGGAAATGTAAATAAATAAATACTCAAGTTGGTTTGACGGTGGATACAGGATGTTAGGAGGGTGTTTTGGATTCCTATACTCAGGATAAAAACTCTGGTTGTGGATTTATTAAGGTATCGTCTCTTGGTATGGGTAAATATGTAGGTAGCGTCCCTCGGAAAATGGAATTTCGTTTAAAAACGACCAGGAAGGTTTTAGGTTGTGGAAATTTCGTCGATCGTTGCCTTGTAGCTATGAGATACGTAGGATATATTTTGTGGTAAGATTATAATGCTTTATTTACTACTTTTTCACTAAGTTTCAGGAACACACTTTTTTAAATATGTCGGCGTCTTATTCGTAATTCTAGTTTGTATTTATATTTAATCTCGTTATTAATATTTATAAATGAAATAATTTACTATGACTAAAATTTTGAAATTTTACAAAAATTATTGTTTTAATTTTATGATAGACAAAACTGTTTTTGAAATGTTCAATATTTCGCTAGATACCTCTTTACAATTGGGATATTTCCCGCCATATACAATTCAAGCAAGGTACAGTTATATCCATAGTATGTGTCAAAAATATATTCAATCAATTTAGTTAAATATCTTCGGTAAAATAATAATGTTGATGAAAATGACTTAAGCAAATGACTACAAGAAAATAAATAAGCATGTAATTCAAATTTGAGCAATTAAAAACGCGGAATTAACTTTATTGATATGACATGTGAAAAATGCAGTTCCAACCATATCTTATGTTCTAAATTAACATTGCAAATCTAAAAATTGTTCTGTATTTTTAATTCTAGGGCCCCTTATGTATGTGAGTATGACCTACTACAATATATATATATATATATATATGGTAAATTCAATTTCAACCATATTTTTATTTTCTATATATCGTACCTATTTGAGTGGATAATTTTCTAAGGGCTTTGTTTGGACTAATCTCTTTACTATTTCAAATATCTTCCACAATATCAGCTGCCGACACAGTTAGCAGCTTTTCCGATTTTCACTTCAAAACGCTACCGGTTCCCAAAAACTTTTTAACTAGCCTATTGCGATGGTGTTCAAATGTGTAGACAGCTACCATTTTATTCAAATATTCTGCCGAAAACTGCTGAAGGAACGATCGCAGAGAATAAGTCCATGACCACCATCTTCGTTTTGTATTCCACTCTGAAAGCGAACTAGGAGTCTATTGTACCGTAAACGGCATTACTCTAATATTTCTATAAAGACAAATTTCAAAAACTCCAGAATACACCGAGACAAAAATGCAATTCTACGATCAACAACAAACAATAATGACAGGTAAACAAGCACAAATATAAATATGAGAAAGAAATGGCCCAAATTTCTATATATTAAAATATTTTAATCTAGAAATTTTAATGCAACAAACTAAAGTCGTCTGATTTTGCTCGTGGTGTAAATAAATATATAAATCTGCACAAAATATGTACTTCATAACACGATACAGAAAGAGCTCGGAAGTTTAATAACATTAACCGGGAAAATCCTATATTTTTCGCTCTTTTATTCCATTTTTAGCTTATGGCTTAGTATAATAAGTAAATAAATACTTATTAATTTATTATACCTTCCTTGCAAAATGTTCTCGCCCACCGAAATTTACGAAAATTAATAGTCCTATCTATCTATTCTATTTAATTATATTTATTTAACCATTTATAATTTTGGCTTTCATAAACGAATTGTTTATTGGTTAATATTTAACAAGAAGGAAAAAAATTAAACCGCCATGTTGTTATTATGTACTAATGAAACATAAAATAAATTGTGAATAATTGGGCATCATAAATGTTAAAATATCAGTAGTACTTTTGGATTTTATATGTATTTATGCGGCTAATGAAAGGACATTAACAATTTTATGGCTTTGTTGTGAGATAATCTTGATTTGTGGTTGTATTTATGCGAATTATATAACATTTATTTACAATAGTAATATAAAAAGAACTATCATAAATTAGATCTACACAAGAATCTCTAAAAAAATCTAGCTGCAGTCGTGAATGGAAGAATTTTAACATATATACAATTTTATAAATATTCTAAAAAAGCTTTTTAAATTTCCAAAACATAAAATAAGCCATTAATATTTTTTATCATTGATTAACAGATTTATATATTAATTAAATACCCAATAAATTATTCTAAAAATTTATTTGTAGTATTGAAATGTATTTTCATTCTTCTGATAAAAGATAACTAAAATATAGACAAATTGATTAACAATAATAATATTTATATTATTAATAATATATATTTCACCTAATAGATCATCCAATTGCAGGATAAAAAATTATATAATCAATTAAAATAAAAAATTAGTAATTATACAGTACAGTTTCAAATAAAGTATGCAACTAAAGAAAAAATTAAGAATGATAACTAAATTACAGAGATATAAATACCTGAAACATAAAGCCAAAAATAAAAAGAAAATTGAAAAAGATAACTATTTCCTGCAGAATTGGTCGGCATACATCCTATTGACATTCTGGCACAAATACAATAGCGGTGTGAAGATTGTGAAGGATAGTCGTTCGCCCTGTAGATACAAAGAACGTACTTGACCTAATGTTATACTTCGGCACCATAATTTTGATTTCTCCAAGGAGTATGAGTGAATCAACATCATTGTTAACAAGCTTAATCAGGAACATGCCACTTGCTTCATCTCTTCTTTGGCTTAGGGAAGTGAAATCGTGCCTATTGAATAAACTCTCATAGTCAGTGCCACAAGGTGGATATATGCCATCCAATTTATAAGACAAGTACTTCAAGAATCGTTTTTGGTTTGGACACAATCGAGTGACAGTCGCTGGTATATCGGGTGTCTTTGAAATAAAAAGGCAACGTATGAAAAATGGAAAGATGTAATTATATATTATATCCAAAATATTTCCCCAGAAGTCCAGAAAAAAATTACGAAGTCATTTAAAAAATTTTTGTCACGCCACTGTACGACTATAAAAAGTATCAGAGTCGATATCTTAAAGTTGACCGATAATAACAAAAAGAATAGTTTTGTTGTCCATCTCATCGAGCTGTTACGTATGTAAACATACACTATGGCGTATTAGTGTGTTAGGGATTTATTATTTATACACATTCTGAATATTTAGAATTCATAGGCGCCACGTAATACAATTTTCGGGGTGGTTTTAATTTCGGGGTTCGCGTAGTAATTGACTCACAATATTAGATTTATATTCTATATAGTTACGTCTTTCCATTTATCATATGTTGTCTCTTTATTTCAAGGACAGCCTATATATATATATATATGTGTGTGTATATATATTAGGGTGGCCGCAAAAAATCGATGTCGGAATTTTGTTCGTCTGGACCCCACAAAACGATTCCCCTTTCCAGATATTGAGATAGCCGAAATTTGAGCTCGATTAAACGATGTTAACCCGTGCCGTTCGTCGCTCAAAGCTTGAAAAAAATCCAAATTTTTTGCCAAAAAGCTGACATATGGAGCCATAACTCCAGAACGGTAAATAATAGAAACACGCTTATTATCTCAAAAGAAAGCTAATGTTGTTCTTCAAAATTTATATTCTATACATAATAGTTGTTATTTTAAGTCAAACAGAGTTACAACAGCCTTTGACCCCAAAAACGTGACCTGGTACCAGTAGGAGGCAGTTTGGGGGTATTCTAAGAATTTTACGGGTTTTTACATAATGTGTCTCGGAATTAACATTTTTTTGTTAAAAAGTATTTTGGAACTCAATTTACAAACATAAAGAGCCTTTTGTTCAAATTTAATCTTTTATTATATGGGAATTACCTGACTAGTTTACCAAAGAAAGACCCGTTTGACAGGTAAAAAGGAGGGTGAATCTAATTTCTATTTTAGGGATGGTGATTTTACTTCAGCGTACAACCGACCTTTTATTTATTCAGTTTAGTTTCAAAAGTGCCTTTGAGCTGGTTAGATCGAACAATTATCTAGTGAAGATATTTTAACGTTTTTTTTTTAATAATGTGTGTGGTATTGTTTTTATAACTATTATAGTATTATTTTAAAAGACATTTGAAAACATTTGATTAAAATTAAAGTTTGTAATATATTTTGTTTCATTTTTCAAGTTAAATGTTATTTACCTATTGGACTCTGAAATGGCATCCACATCAGGTGTACAAAGCCGGACCAAGGATAAAATATTTCTTGTGAGCTATCCCATTCACCAGATCACCGGTTGTAAACTACCCTCAAATCGTCAAGTTTTGTGTGCTTTATTTTATAATTTAAGTACTGTGAAATTAACTGTAGGAGAATCAGCAAAACTTACCATACGAGAAGTGTTCACCCTAGGTGGATGGCAAAGGCTATTTACTGCTTAAAAATGTTCATTTTTCGTCGTCAATTTAAGATGTCTAAAGAAGAAGAAAGTTCTGGGCGTGCCTTTTCTGTTTTCCTAGTTAAAATTTATTGTAAAGCTTGGTTCAATGCTCCAAAAGCTCATCTTGCACCAAAGCAAGATTTAGGTATTTTGCATAGCCTGTTAGACTATAAAGAATGTGACAACAACATTGCAGAAATAGCCCTGACCAAATTTTCGAAACACTTGTGGTATTTGAATGCAAAGTTGGTGGGATTATCGTTTTTTGGTCCCACCATTACGACGATGAAAAGTTGTTAATGGCTAATAAATTGCCCAGTAGCACAGATGAACCATCAGAGCACGCTAGGGTTGTAAATCCAAAAGTTAGGAAAGAAAAATTAAAAGAGGTAGTTGATGGAGGATTGGTAAATTTACTTACCAAAGAAACGTTTACATTCTTTGACCGATTTAATATAAAAACAGATTTCCTAAGACAACATCCAAACACCTGGCCTCAAAATAATGACTTCCAAGAAGGATTGCAAATTGTCAAAACATTAACAGTAGTTAATGATATGGCTGAGCGTGGTGTTAAATTAATAACCGACTTTAACGACCTTCTGACAAAAGATGAAGACCAAAAGCAATATGTCCTGCAAGTTGTAAGCAAATGCCGAGCATTATATCCTGACGTTTCAAAAACTACTTTAACAAAAGCTCTAGAATGGATTAAATAACTATGTAAAATTATCAACTCATGTAGGTACTACGTCTGTATCTTTTCTGTGTCTGTTTTGTATGTATTATATACCTGATTTTTATATTTTAAAATAAAAAATATCATTAGACTTATCAGTATTACTTGTTTTTTTATTATATCTCTACTTAAACTCAAAAATATACCAAAAAAAAAGCAAAATTTATCACTCAATAACAAAATATATGAAGTATACTCCTAGTGGTACCAGGTCACGTTTTTGGGGCTAAAGGCTGTTGTAACTCGGTTTGACTTAAAATAACAACAATTATGTATAGGGTATAAATTTTGAAGAACAACATTAGCTTTCTTTTGAGATATTAAGCGTGTTTCTATTATTTACCGTTCTGGAGTTATGGCTCCATATGTCAACTTTTTGGCCAAAAATTTGGATTTTTTCAAACTTTGAGCGACGAACGGCACGTGTTAACATCGTTTAAGCGAGCTCAAATTTCGGCTATCTCAATATCTGGAAAGGGGAATCGTTTTGTGGGATCCAGACGAACAAGATTCCGACATTTTCTTCCTCCTCTATGAGATCCGGTCACCCTAATATATATATATATATATATATATATATATATATATATATAGTATTTTCGTGACCTTGGTATGATAAGGTAAACTTAATTAGTCGGCGATTAAAGGTCTGGTTATTACTTCAAAGTGTATATATTTAAAATAATCCTACATGTTTCGGCAATGATGCCTTTATCAAGGATATAAAAAATATAAAAAATATAAATTTTATATTTTTTATATCCTTGACAGGCATCATTGCCGAAACATGTAGGATTATTTTAAATATATACACTTTGAAGTAATAACCAGACCTTTAATCGCCGACTAATAAAGTTTACCTTATATATATATATATATATATATATATATATATATATATATATTAATATAATACAGTGAAGCTGAGTTGTATAATAGGGCTTTACAATAAATAATACACAATTTATTGGTTAAATATAGCGGAGCTGGTATATTAAATAGCCCTTAATTGGTTCGACAAATTATTATAAAAACAGTGTATAACAGGCCCTATGTTGGGCTGACAAATGATATATAACAAGCCTATAAGGCCTTACAGTAGTGCATATAATTAAAGTTAAAGTAATAATTAATTTTGCCCAAAACATAAAATATATTTGAATATTCACGTACGGAGTTATAAAAGTGATTTATAGATGGCGTTAAAGTTATATTTTTACAGTCGACATAGGTGTAACTTATATGAACTTGAATACAACAATAAAAACAGTTTATACTTAACTTCTTTCCTGCCTCCTATACGTGTTAAACCTATTACTAAATTCTTTCAATGGAGACTGTGGTTAAATAACAATTTAAAAAAGGTATATAACCCCTTACCACACTTATTAGTCGTATCCTAAATACGAATTTCGACAACTAAGTTGTCATCATCTGACACACAAGACTGTGTCTGTCTTGTGTGTCAGTCTTTACAGGGTTGCAGTGTATAGTAGTTGTGCGGAAGCGTTTATTTTACTTTACTGTGCCTCATGTGTGACTTTTAATTAGTAGTTTTTACCTACTGATGATGACAACTTAGTTGTCGAAATACGTATTTAGGATACGACTAATAATTGTGGTAAGGGGTTATATACCTTTTTTAAACTATTACTAAATATTTATATGACATTATTCGAGTCTAATTTTTGGTTTAATTTCTCATTATTATCTGATATGATTTGTTTTAAATAAGCTTCTTGTTTTTCATTATTAGTGTCTAATTTTTGATTTAAATTTTCATTATTCATTTCTAATTTTTGTGTTAAATTAGTTTCTATAGTTTCTATTTTTTTGTTATTATTATCTAATTTTTGATTTAATTGTTCGTTATTTGTTTTCGTTTTGTTATTTGTTTCTATTGATTCTATCTTTTGAGTTAAATTCGTTGAAATAGCTGTCAAAGTATTAAGGTTCAGAGACACCTCCTCTTTTGGTGTTTCTGGTTGAGCAGTAACGGTGGCAGAATCACCCTGATCTGCTTCTCTTTCTCTCTCTGCAAGGTTTTCCCTTGACTTGCTCCTGGTGCGTTTGTCCATTTTATTATTATGATTGTAAATATTGATTTTATTGTATTATTGTTATGTATTAAATTAGTTTTATGCAAATAAATTGTTTCTTATACAATTATTTTTATTTGTCCCCTTTTTATTTAATTAGTTCAATGTTTATATTTTAATCTTTGTATTATATTTGTAAATTAATCGTAGGTAAATAAATTTTTATCCTGTAAAATTGACTTTGTTTTAAACTTATTGACTCTTGATTTAAGTGTTAATTATAAGAACAATTACCCCTTGTAAAAATAGACTTACAAATCCCTGCTCCTGAGTATAGATCAAGGCCCTACTACATTAAAAATCCACAAGCAAAAATACAGATTTACAAGTACAATAAATCTTATATAACTTAATAATAAAATATTTTGAATACAGTTCTCCCTAATTTGATTTCTCACAAGTTTTTAATACTATATTCTATCAAACACGTTTAATACGGCCCTGAAGTTGTGCGCCAAATGAAGTAATACAGTGAAGCTGAGTTGTATAATAGGGCTTTACAATAAATAATACACAATTTATTGGTTAAATATAGCGGAGCTTCTATATTAAATAGCCCTTAATTGGTTCGACAAATTATTATAAAAACAGTGTATAACAGGCCCTATGTTGGGCTGACAAATGATATATAACAAACCTATAAGGCCTTACAGTAGTGCATATAATTAAAGTTAAAGTAATAATTAATTTTGCCCAAAAAATAAAATATATTTGAATATTCACGTACGGAGTTATAAAAGTGATTTATAGATGGCGTTAAAGTTATATTTTTACAGTTGACATAGGTGTAACTTATATGAACTTGAATACAACAATAAAAACAGTTTATACTTAACTTCTTTTCTGCCTCCTATACGTGCTAAACCTATTACTAAATATTTTATGGGTATCTTAATCACAATGTAGCTAGCTCAGATTATAGTGACCAAGATTAACGTAAATGCAGGTTCGGTGTTTTGATAGAATGTAGTAATACGTTTAACAAACTTATGCTAAGTGAATGAATTTCCAAAGTTGTTAAAGAATAAAGCAAGAGGATGAATGGTAAATATCACTGATTTAATTGGATTCTCAAAGCATAAAAGGTAAGTTAAAATACCATATAGTATTACATTTGCATGAAAAGTCACGTGATTCGAGATAATATAAAAGTAAAGTTAAATGTTGTTATGAAATCGTCATAACTTAAATATTTAAATTAGGTAACACAAATTCAAAGAAAGAACTGTATTTTTCGGTATTAAACTGTGTAGTGATCAAATGCTAACATTTTTGGAATTTAAATGAAATATAAACGATCTTTTTCGCGATGTAACTAATAAAATTTTATATTTTAGGAGATTATTAAATAAATACTCAATTTTGATGCTGGTTGTTTTTCTGTATGGATGTTGGATGTTCGAGTCTTGGTACACAGGAAAGACGGGTTCAGGTACAGGAGAATAGCTGGTTTTGTTCCAAATTCGGGTTGGCGCCCTTTAGAAGTTGGAGTTTTGGTTATCCGTGCTCAGTGGGTTCAGGATAAGGTAACCTCGTAAAAAACGTTGCTAGTGGATCGGGAACTTATAGGATATCTTCTTGGTAAGGTTTCGCTAATTTATTTTAGGTTTATATCACTTTATTCCTTCATACACTTTTATAAAAATTAGACGCGTTGTACCATTTTTAATTACAAAAGCTAACTCTCTATTGTTTTTGTTAATTCTCCAGGCATCTTATTCTGAATGTTGTTTATATTTATTTAATCTCGACAATAATTTTCTCAAAATAACATAAATTACTACAACCAATCGTTTTGACATTTCATCTAAATTATTGTATTAATTTTACAATGGATAAAAGTTTATGTTAAATGTTCAATTTCCGCTAATTACCTATTTTCATTTGGGATAATTCCCGCCTTATCTGATTCAAAATAGGTACAGCTGTGCCCATAATATGTGACATATAATTCCAATCAATTAAGTTAAATATCTTCGGGAAAATTAAAATGTAAATGAAAATGACTAAATTGAATGGTTACAAGAAATTCAATAATAATGTGATACAAATTTGATAAAATAAAAACGCGGTATTAACTTTATTGATATGGCATGTGAAAAATGCAGTTCTAACAAAGACTTATCCTAAATTAACAATTTAAATATTAATACTGTATTTTTGCTCTAGGCCCTCATGCACATGGGTAGCCTCATCACAATATATATATATATATATATATATATATATATATATATATATATATATATATGTGTATGGAGGGTATCAAACTACAGACGTATACTCTAGCTTAGTTCTGATGAAGAAATAGAACAAAATGGTCAATGTCTAATTGCCAAATGTACGAAAAGATCGAATAAAGAAACCTAGAGACTTAAATGCTGCGGAACAAGTGCTAGAAATATGTGAACTGAACGCACGCCAAGATCGCTAAATTGTGAGACTTTAGGAATCATGTCATTGAAAACTGTATAACCAAAGGAAATAATACTTGAACGTCTAGAAAAAGAAAGAATCGCACATTTGTTAACATTTAGGCATACTCGATTATTTGAACATCATTCGTGAATAAGTGTTATATTTCTCTGCAGAAGTAGGCAATCTGGTGAAGAAGTGATGCTATTAAAGATTTTCAAGTCATCTTCATATGCGAGAACTTTTCAATCTAGAAGCATCAGGAGATCGTTAATAAATACATTGGAAAGTAGCGGGGCCAAATTGGACCCTTGGGGAACGCCAGTGTACATTATATTGTACATAATACGATCGATTCAGTAAGGAGATTTTGAAAAAGGATACGGTTTTCGATGAAGCGCCTATAGATTGTATCTTTGAAGACAGTAGAGAGAAAATCGGTATAAATAACATCCACTTGTTGCCGAGCATCCAAAGCTTCATCTATATACTGCGTAAGTTTCACCAAATTAGTGACAGTAAATTTGCCTCTAACAAAGCCTTGTTCGTTAATTGAGAGAAAAGTTGTAATGTTGCCATATAGGTTGTTATAGATAGAGTACATACTCGAACACCTTTGCAAAATTACAAAGAATATTAATAGGTCTGCAGTTACAGGTATTATGACAGTCACCCTTTCTTATACATATGAATAATTCTACTGATCTCCCAGTAGTCTGGGAAAGTCGATGTACCCAGTGATAAATTAAATATTGCGGTAAGTGGGTATCAAAGTACACATGCACAAACCCGTAGAAGAAAGCCAGGTTATCGATTAACAAAGCAAGATAATGCGAGAGCGCTAAGCACTAAATGATAATGTTTCTTAAACAAAGATAAGAAAAGGTATAAAATTTCTTATCACAATAATATTCGCATTTAAGTACGTATTTTAACAACTAAATTGCCATCAACAGTAGGTAAAAATAATATTTTTAATCATATAAAATATTAAAAATCGAGTGCGAAGAACACTATACAAGTATTTGTGAAGGTATCTCTCTCTTTGCTTAGTTCTGCACTTGTTATTCAAATAGTGATAGTTATTTTAACGTTCCTCACTGAGTAGCGATGAATGTTCTTCCACCTTCTGTCTTAATAACTCCTGTAATATAGGGAAGTTGTTTTATGAACGAATCTCTCTCCAACTGGGGCCTACCAATGATTCTGTAGAAATATGAAACACGTGTCTACGTCTCTGGAGAGAGATACCTTCACAAATATATGAACTTGTAGTGTGTTCTTCATACCTGATTTTTAAGAATAATTTATATTATTAAAAATATTTTTATTTTATACAAAATTTACTGAGGTTTTACCTACTCAAGTATGCTTGAATTATATTTTTTATATGCACAGTTCGATAAAGAGTGAAGACACTTCTGTGATATAGCGAAGTTGTTGTTTTGTGAACGTATCTCACTCCAGCTGGGGCGTACTGATGATACTGTAGAAGGATGAAATACGTGTCTGCGTCTTTGGAGAGGGATATATGAACTTGTATTGTGTTCTTCACACCCGATTTTCAATATTTTTTATTATTAAAAATATTTTTGTAACAAATTTTTGTAATTTATGTAACAAAAGAAGCGAAAATGAAAGTCAAGAAAATGAAGGTGGGATACTACAACATGGAACCGGTAGAAATAGCAGAGAGCATATTTGCAGATGATTTAGTGATTTATGCGAAAAATAAGCTCAACCTTCAGCGTAATCTAGATATATGGGCAGAGGCGTTGCGAAAGAAGAATTTAAAAATAAACGCAGAGAAAACCAAAGTTATGGTAATAGGGAAAAAAGATGATGAATTACAAATAAAACTTGACGACACTAAAATAGAACAAGTAGAAACATTTAAATACCTAGGGGTGAAAATACACAAAACAGGAACCATGGAGGCCGAACTGACTGACAGGTTAGATGCAGCATCAGCACTTTACTACTCCTTGAACAATTCGTTCCTGGGAAGAAGAGAAGTGTCAAGGAAAACTAAGACCTCAGTTTATAGAACTATATTTAAGCCCGTATTGATATACGGAAGCGAAAGTTGGACATTGACGAAACGAATGGAAAACAAAATACAAGGAATGGAGATGAGGTTTTTAAGAGGAATAATGGGAATTACTAAGAGAGACAGAGTAAGAAATAGCAAAATAAGGGAAGAACTAAAGTACAGACGCTGAAGGAAGATATACAACGAAATCAATTAAGATGGTTTGGACACTTGACAAGAATGGGAGAGGAGAGAACAACAAGAAAAGTATGGCAAGCAAGAAGATATCAGAAAAGACCAAGAGGTAGACCTAGGAATTCGTGGGACAGCCAAGTGGAAGACATATTGAGAGCCAAGGGAATGTCAGGGAGAGAGGCGAAAAGAATGGCAATCAACAAGAAAGAATGGGCAAGGATAATATACGGAACGAAATTAGAATAAAATAATAATGATAGATTCTGATAGGCTGCACTTACTGATTTCATGTACTGTAACTTTAAGGAATTGTTTGATTTTTGTATTGTATTTAACCTTAACACCTAACGGTAAATAAGGTATTGATGATATATATATATATATATATATATATATATATATATATATATATATATATATTATTACAAATAGAAGGCTCGGCTATTTATAATAATAAAATTATTTGATAGATAATAAAATAATTACGGATGCTGGTGAAGTTCCTTCAAAGGTCCAGGACGTGCGTGGTATTGGTTAATTAAAATAAATATACAACAACTTAATACATAAAATAAAACACAGCGGCGTCCTTAAATTTTGTATTTATATTTACATAATAAGAAATTGAAACTCGTATATTTAAAAGCAATTAAAACAAAGTAATATGTACACGTGGAGTGGTGGATAAGTAGATTAAAATTAACACAAAAAATACTCTGAAACGAACGTTAAATGGAGTAGTAAATTAAGGGTTAATTAATTACGATGAATATAAAAGAATCTCTGTATAGAACAATACAGTTACCTTTATGTGGCGATGATAGTCACGTGGTCCTCGAAGATATACCTTGGTCAAGTATATGCAGAGCGATGTTTTACCGGAGGAATAAGAAATTAATTAGTTTACATTAATTTGGATTCACTTAAAAGAGTAATATGCATAGAACAATGCAATTTACCTTAGAAGCGGAAGAACACCTGGTCGGCGTGATAGCATCGTCACTTGAACAGTACGATGTGTGATGTGTGTATTCACGAAAGGTTCGAAAGAGAAGCAGGAACTATTAGTTTTCGTGTCGATAGGAAAGTCTAGAACGGTTGGTTTTATGATGTATCGAAGAGGGGTCGATATCTCGAATAATATTTAATTAAACGCGCGACCTGAAGACTTGGTCTGTCGATGTCAGAATTATTCTTAAAATAACCCTTGTGACATAAGTTTCCTAACGATATCAAACACGACATATAAAAGAAGATGTAAATAATATTAATTAAAAGAATTTAAAAATATGGAATTTATCTAGAAGAAATTCGACATTAACGTTAGGGTTCTGAGTCAGGTAGAAAGAAGGGTCGTCGGCGGTTAAGAAGGTGACAAAAGAAATAGAAATACTTTCTCTTTGTAACGAAAATGAAAGTTTGTACAAATGAAAAAAATTGTCTTAGTTAAATATAATTAATATGAGATATTTAAAAACGAAATATATGTATTTAATTAAATGAATTAAACTTCTATACGCTAGGCGTAACAATATATATATATATAAAAATATTTTTGTTTTATACAAAATTTGGTGATGTTTAACTACTCAAGTATGATTCAAGTTAGTTAAAAAAATAATAATCACAGTGTTAAACATGGGGCACTGTAAAGCTAACACAATCGCGAAACACTTTACAAGACGTCCACTTACACTGAGCTTTAAGGAACCTAAATGTAGCTCACTTATCCCTCTCCAAAAATGACAAGCATACGTTTTCTCTTATGGCCTCTCATTATATTTATTCTAAGAAGTCATTCTAGCAGGTATTTAGGGGATTGTATGTTGTTTTTTCAGTTATAATACTTAATTACATTATATTCAAATACTTTGTGAGATTCGGTCCTTAAAATGCATGTTTATTATATTTCTTCGTATAAATGCATTAGAACAGACATCCGCGTATAG
This sequence comes from Melolontha melolontha, assembly GCA_935421215.2. Taxonomy (NCBI): domain Eukaryota; kingdom Metazoa; phylum Arthropoda; class Insecta; order Coleoptera; family Scarabaeidae; genus Melolontha; species Melolontha melolontha. The sequence continues at coordinate 105,397,782 of OW285236.1, read as the reverse complement.
GTACACTGTAAACACACTGTGGATACTTGTGGACGTCTTCTAAAGTGTTTCAAGATTTTTTTGTTAGCTTCAGTGTGCCCTATGTTCAACACTGTGATTATAATTTTTACCTACTGAGGATAACAGCATAGTTGTCTAAATCGTATTTAAGATTCAAATATTAATGTACGAAGGAGTTTTGTACCTTTTCAAGTTTTTACTTAGCCGCGGTCTCCAAAGATAGACTTTTCTTCAATAATATTTATTCTAATATTTGTGAATTAAATAACCGCAAAATATTTCTAAATCTGATCACAAATAAGCAGACACAAACTACTATCCAATACTTTTAAAGAAAACTCAAAACGTCGGTGCCTTAACATTCATACTTTTTTTGTAAACCCGAAAGCAGTCTACATATTAAAAGATTTGGTCCTGATAGAATACGTTACATGTAGATGAAACGTCACCAATATTTATGCATCCGAGATTCGAATTATTAACGTTGCTAAGAAGCTGGATGCAATAACAAGCAACGGACTTGGTCAAACAGAAACTGTAATTAGAGCGATGACTGTTTCTAGAATATACACTTCTTCAATATTTGTATAAGAACGTGAGCGCACTATAACATTTATCTAAAATAGGATCTCTAGTATCTTTTTGTTAGTGGTCTAAGTTTAAATAAATAATAAAACGTGACGGAAAAGTTATTTATTAATGATAAATGTATTTAAAAAAAAATTGTTTCAAACGCTTTTGTAATAAAATATTTGGAAGATGTCGTTCAAGTATATTTATTCTAATAAATAGAACCAATAATCGTATCACATATTGCCATGGATTTTTCCCTGCAGAAAGTAATAAAAGAAGATATGAAAAACATTATATTTATGTACATTTTATTACAGAGAGATAACATTAAAAATTGGATATTTTATATAAAAATGTAATATAATGTGTTTTTGTCCACAACTGTAGGATGTAGGGGCCTGTGTGATGTTCGCAGTTCGCGCCAATTTGGAAGTTGTAATAATATATATAAATATATCTTGTAGTTGTTTTGATTTATTTTTATGTTAGGTAGGGGTATTGATGGCGTTTCCTGCTTCTTTATGCTGAGAGACTGGGTGGTTTTTATGCAGATAGGTTGTTATTTGAAATTGGATAAAACTTAATTTTATTCTATTTAAACTTTGGATAATTACGGTGTGTGTTTTTTTTATTGTGTTTGGATGTGTTAAATTAATTTTTCGTTTGTTTACGAGTCTTTAAACTTGTAATTTAAATTAAATGACCTATCTGGATTCTCTCTTATAATAGTTTTTTTGTGACGTGACGTATACAAAAATGAATGTATGTATATTTTAATATTATATCTATGTATTTAGAAATAAGTGTGTTACAATAAGGAACCCAGTAAATTCGACAATTCTAGTTTATAATATTTTTGTAGTCAGTGAAAATATTAAGAAAACTTATCAGTCTGTTTTTTTTTTAGTGTAGTTTTTTTGTTAATATAAATTATTGTAATGCATTAGATAGCGGGATAACTTATTTGTTACATGCTTGATTTTTGCGCATGGTCAACTTTGGATGCGTGCGAAAAATAGAGAAAGTTCTATTTGACGTTTGATTTGTGGGGGTAAGGTAATGAATGACATCTGATAAATTTTGTTTATATTTTATATTTAAATCTTTGTTCGTGGTAATCAATTGGAGGTTTTTTATAACTTTTACCATCAGTTGGTATCAAAGTTTTTTATCCTCATTGCTGAAATTTGTATCAGTTCAATTTTACACTTTGTAAAGTGAGTTTTTTTTTAGTTTTTTTTTAATATACATGTAAAGGGGGGATATGTTTGTATGATTTGTCTTATACCTATTCTTTTCAATTATATTTCCACGTATCCATGAGGATAAGCCCTGAAGAGAAGTTCAAGGAAGGCGTACCCGCCTTCTGAGGATAGCAGGGAATCTGTTTTTAGTGTGAATTGAAAGTAAATAAGCAATTAAGATCACAATTCACTGCAAATGTATACCACATTAAAAACTAAAAATAACTTGAGATTATAAAAACAAACTTTGACTAAAAATACGTGGGGAGTTTTTTTGTTATATACCTAGCTATGAAAACAATATGCTATCGTGACAATTTTCTTACGCAATGTTTCTGCGCCATTTTATTGTGTCATCTCCAGATTTGATTCGAATCGCTTAACATTTGTTACTTTTAGATTCGTTTAAAGAAGAGAAAATGAATGGATTTGAAACTTGAACACAGAAACGCCATGAAATTTTTATAAAAAGTGTATGAAGAAAATAGGCTGCCCTATTTCCAAATCAAATTTTGGTGTAAGCAGTTCAAATTGCGCAAAGAATCCATTCATGGTGACTCAAAGTATGGAAGACCTCTGGAATCGCGAACTGAAGAAATCATCAACAAACTTGAAGATTTGGTGTTGACTGACCGCCAAGTAAAAGCTTCTGTTATAGCTAGAGAAATAGGAATATCAGAAACGAGTGGTTTTAAAATTCTACACGAAGATTTGAGAATGAGTAAAGTGTCAGCACGATGGATTCCCAGGCTGCTTAGTCCCGAAAAAAAATTGTGTAGAGGACAAATTCGTGATGAGAATTTGAGTGTTTTATTTCAAGATGAAGACTTCTTAAATAGAATTTTAACTGAGGATGAAACTTAGGTAAACCACTGAGACCCTCCCACAAAACAAAAGTCCATGCAATGAGTTCATAAGGACTCCCCACTGACCAAGAAAGCAAAAACGCAATTTTCTGCGGAAAAAGTGATGGCCAGTTTTCTGAGAAGCGGAGGAAAAAAATATTCATCTCATCACAGAAGAAAATAAAATATAATATGATTTTGATAATATTGTTCATTTACCCTTTTCAATATCTACTTACTGTTTTTGTAAGACAAAAATATGTAATAAAAAAAACCTTTTTTGGATGTCTAAACATTTTTATCCAAATTATATGATATTATGTGTAGTTTTAAATGAATTGCCTTATCGCTCTCTCACTATAAGTACTATTAAAATAGCTGTGATTTGTAAAATGCTATATTTGTTAAACAAGCACTAATGTAAAGAGATACATAAATATTATTATAGTTATAATACACATCATTGTTACTAATAATCCTTTAAATTTACTAGTTTTACATCTTCTATATACTCAATTACCTCCTAAATATTAATATATCAGCTATAATGTTTATTAACAAAAACCCTTGATTGCTCTATCAGATTAAAAAATATATTAAGGTGCTTATTGCAAAAAATAGAGGGCATCATGGATTTTTTACAATAATTTTGTTCGCTAGTTAAATCAAAATAAGATACTACATACTACATGTGTACGTAAAATTTCATTGCTACAACTTTATTAGTTTTCATGCTAAGCTCCGCCGACACACTATTGTCGCACCCGGTATACTAACGAGCCATCGAAAAAATTCATAATTGGAGTAGACTGTGAAATTGGGTTGGTACTTTAGCCACTTCCACATAATGACATTTATTATTTGACATTGAAACTCTAAGTTTGTGTCAAATCTTATTAAGTAAATTAAATTTATTTAAAAAATGGTATTCAACATAGAACAAAAAGCAGAAATTATCGAATGTTACTTCCGTACAGGTTTGAAAGTAAATGGCGAGTGGCAGTATTCAATTACGGAATGCATGGCTGATTTTAGTGAAGAACATCCTGAATTAGTGTTTGACTACAATGATTTTTACAATGTTTTGACAAATTGTGTAAAGTTATTCAGAGAGACTGGTAGCGTCGGTCAAAAAACTGGAAGTGGACGGTAATCTAAACGTACAGCTGATAATATTGAAGCTCTTCAGCATATTATTGATGAAAATCCAAAAACATCCATTTCAGTAGTGACCCAACAAACAAATTTATCTTATGGTACGTGCCAATTCATTCTTGAAAAGTCTTACATTGTCATCCATACATGCTACAAGAGTTGGTTTGTGTTTAGATGTAAATGGACAACATTTTCAACAACTTCTGTAGCTATATGTAAATTTTTATTATGATTTCGTTATTAAATAAATTATTTGTTTTCTTTTTTGTTGTAGTATCATTCAATGCAATAACCTTTTTTTACAATGAAACCAAATGAAACTGTCAAGCATCAAGTAATGTGTCATTATGTGGAAGTGGCTAAAGTACCAACCCAATTTCACAGTCTACTCCAATTATGAATTTTTTCGATGGCTCGTTATAAAGGATGTCTATTATGTATGAAAACGGTCAAATATCTCGAAAACGGTTCGAGATATATAAATAAAATTTTATATAGGGATATAAGGAAATTTTTGGATCGTTTCAACTATATCTTCATTTTTTTATCGCATATTTGAAATCCAAGACATACTTGATTTTTTTTAAATGGCAACAGTGCATGAATTTGGCATCGCTAAAAAGATAATTTTTTTCTTAATTTAGTAGTGCAAATATAGTATACCTTTTTTCCAAAATAGTTTTAAAAAAATGAATAAAAAGTATTTCAGTGTCTATTGGGGTAAATGCATTTTTCGTTTAGTTGCCTATGAAACTACGGATGACGAATCAAGTATTTAATTACTTAACAAGTGTTAACGTCCATCTGTGAGTTTTAGTTAATATAGTGAATTAAGATGTATTTAACTGAAAGAAAAAGAATTACAATAATAGCAATAGTTGGATACGGTGACAGAAAATGCACTTATGATGAAATTCGTCGATTATTTAATTAAGTACATTCAAATAGAAACATCAATAAATCAAAACAGTTTCAAAAACGGTGAAAAGATACATGGACACAGGCAGCGTTAACAATCGTACAAAATTAATTGAAGATTATTTTGATTATAGGATTGAATTTTATAATGGAAAAAATGAATACTAATCCAAATGCTATAATGGAAAAAATGAATACCAATCCAAATTTTGTTTCAAATATAATTTTCACTGATGAAACAACATTTTGTTTAAATGGTTATATTAACAGACACAGCTGTAGATACTGGGCTGATACAAAGCCGCACTGGATGGATCAGATTCATACACAGTATCCCCAAAAATTAAATGTTTGACTGTGATTTAGTAGCAACTTTAGCAACTTGACAGCAGAAGTCAAGCGCGGCTCGTGATGACGTATTTGGGGGTGCAAGTACAATGATGCGAGTGCTTCGTGTATTCTCGTGTACTAACTGTAACGTTTTCTTATAAACACCGAAAACACACGAGGCACTCGCATCATTGTACTTGCACTCCCAAATACGTCATCACGAGCCGCGCCTGGCAGAAGTATTGGAAGAAAATATCATCCCTCAACTTAATCAAAACCAGGAAATATGGTTCCAGCAGGATTGTGCACCAGCCCACTATGCCATTAACGTTAGAAATTTTCTTAACGCTACTTTACCAAACCAATAATCGGCCGACGAGGAACTATCGAATGGCCGGCAAGGTCATCAGACTTGGCACCACATGATTTTTTTGCAGTGATATTTAAAAAGTCGGGTTTACGTTAATTGGCCAAAAAATCTCGAAGATCTCAAATTACGAATTCGACAAGAAATTTCAGATATACCTTTGATTTGGTGAAAAAATGCAATTCCAGGCTTCATTAGACGTATCCATTACTGCCAGGAAGTTAATAGTGGGCACGTTGAATACCTTTTGTAAATAGCTTCTGATTTAATAAATATTTTTGTTGTTGTTACTTCAAAAGCGATCGGAACACATTTTATCCGTTTTCTTTTAAACTATTTTGGAAAATAGACATACTATATATACATCGTATGTTTCAAATTATGTTGATATATACATCGCGGAATTGGGAAAAAAATGATCTTTCCAACGATGTCAAATTCACTTACCGTTCGTAATGTGTTGAAATCGCTCCTAGTTCATTTTTTGTCATTTAATTCTATAACTTATGAAGGACTGTCTGTATATGGTGAGATTTTTGCGTATACTTTTGTAATTTTCGATATTTAAAAATTTTTATTAATATTTTCTTTCCCGAATTTTTATCCTATTTTCCTATAGTTTAAATTAAAAATTTCATCATAGCAATTTTCTAGTAGTATTTAAAATTTAATTAACTATTTACGATATATTTTTCGTTGATGTAGGTGACCTTGTTTGCATGTAGTTTTGCATATTTTGCACGCGTAGATGACGTGGAAGTTTTCAATAAATATGATAGGGTTGGTATAGTGTACACAGTTATTTGGTAATTGGGTTGAGCGAAGTTTTAATGCGAATCTTTTTCTTAAAATTCATTAAAATATTTTCCGGTTCTGTCTGTAGCGAATTCCAGTATGGTGATCGTTTTCCAAGACGTTATTCAATCGAAATTATTAAGGCATTGATCGTGCTACAACTTACCCGGTGTGAACTGTGTCTATATTTTTCTCGGAAGACTACAGACAGCTCCAAAAGTTAACTTACGACAGAATTTGCTAGTGTCTATTGTATAAGTTTATTGTAAATTTAGAGTAATTTATTTTCCCTTATTTTTGTATATATATATATATATATATATATATATATATATATATATATATATATATATTTCATTTAGTAAAATTTAATTAATCGACACCCTTAATTTTGGGTATAGAGGGTACTCAAATTTAATGTGTCATACTAAGGTTTTGCCCGATGGTGATTTGTGAATTATTATTCGTAATTTTACAGAAACTTTTTATAACTTAATAGTTAATTACAACTTGTAAATGATTGAGTAGTGTCAATTTTCCTATCATAATTGCGTTGTTTCATTTTTTTTGTTTATTACAATATTTTAAACTCTAGATTGATTTGTTTTTCTGATATCTAATAAACTAATTAGTATGCTAAATGTACAACAATCTCGATGTGAGATTTATCAAAATATCTTTAGATAAATTAACCACCATTTATTTAAACTAAGCATACATTTACTTACTTATGGCTTCAAGATTTGTATCCTGAGGTCGTATTGCTTTTGTTCTATAAATTTTTTTATCTAATTTCGTCAGTATCTTTGTCATTCAATTTAATTTCAATTGTTAATTACTTTTTGAATGCATATTTTATGTGCATTACTTATTTTTTTTTAAACACAAAATTACTATACTGGACGAGCCATTTACTAGGTGTCACTTAATTACTTTAATTAATTTTTTTTGTATTCATTAAACTTGTTGATCAATGATGTTATTGCATTATATTTCATTATTATATTGTGGCTTGAGAGCCTAACTTAGATTTTTGCACTATTTTGTTATGTGCATTTGAGTAACTACAGCGTTGATCATTTATATGCTCATTGATTTTTTCCATTGTTTTATTGGTTGATTTTGTTAATAAACTATTTCTTGTTACTATTGTATTACTTTGGGATTTTATTATTATGATAACAATTATTCACGTATTTACCTGTGATTTTGTTAACTTACTATCGGCGGTGTCTGTGTTCACTGTACCGGCTCGAAAGTATAAACACGGTGGCGCCTATTATAAAGAACCTCCCCTCGCTCGCCTCTTAATTGAGCTGGTCTCTTAGCCGAATATCTCCGGGGCAATCGTGTTATTGGCGTGTTACTAAATCCAGTAAGTTTTACGTTTGTATAGGAAATGCATGCCATTAAAAAAAAAACAAGTTAGCCTTGGATTTCAAATATGCGATAAGAAACAAAAATGGAAATGTAGCCAAAAAGATTCAAACATTTCCTTATGTTCGTGTACAAAATTTCCTTAGGATATCTCGAACAGTTACGTGACGATATACTTGACCGTTTCAATACATAATAGCGACCCTGTATAAATAAAACGATCTCGAAATATACAAATTAGATTGAAAGATAACAAATATTCAATATCATATTTTTCTTAGAAAACGAATTTTTTTAAAGCAAAGCTCAGACCGTAACTTACCAAAAAGAAACAGTTATTATACTTTAATACAGAGAGTCATCCCTGTATAATGTCTATATTATACTCCATCCTACAGCAGCAATTTCAATTTCATCTACAATAGCAATAAAGCTTAGCTCTACTGATCGCCTATTGTTAGCGAAATATTCGAAGATTATAAAGTCAATAGGATGACTGGCTCTCTCGACTGCTCGAACCTCAATTTAATCAAGCATGTCTGAAATCTTCCTCCATAAGCAACATTCACCAAAAGAGGATTATTACATAAGGAAAATGCATTGATTTAAATAGAATTTAAGATGATACATCTACATATTTGAAAAAACGTATTAAGAACGATATGGGTACCTACATACATACAGTTTCATCATTTCACGATAACTTTATTTTTAAATTTCATGTATGTATGCATACGAGGGCAGTTTGACGCGAGAGTGACTTTTCAATGAAATAATTATTTTAGGGAGAAAATATATTTAAAGAGCTACTCTCAGTGGTCTTTTCTGAAAACTTTTTTTAAAAGCCGATACAAGTCTATCAACTTCCGCAAAGATGTCTCTAACATATTCACAGATTCTATGGAGAGCTTGGGCTACACAAGTAATATGCAGCATATTAGGATATGTTTTCTTTAATAGCCTGCCTATTTTGAACATATATGCAGCACTGTCACTGACAAATAAGAGTATTTTTTCTTTGTAACTGTCATCCGAATGAAGCATTTGGTGCATATTCTTGTAAATGGTTTTAGCCACTGTACCCGCATAATCTGCATTTAGAACTTTTGTTGTTATTATTAGAGAACGGACACGTTTACCACATGACGCAAAGCCCAGTGCAGTACTGGCGAAAGGCTGTATTTCTAAAATATTTAATTTTATTTATATAATTGGAAAACTAACGGGTGGTGATCTACAAAATTACGAAATACATATTTGTTTGTTGAAAAGTTATATTTATAAAGTTTTTAATTTTATTTATATAATTGGAAAACATACAGGTGATGATCTATCTATCTAAAATTACGAAATACATATTTATTAATTAATTTTATTTATATAATTGGAAAACAAACGGGTGGTGATCTATAAAATTACGAAATACATATGTATTTGTTGAAAAGTTGTATTTTTAAAGTTTTTAATTTTATTTCTATAATTGGAACATTTTTATTTGTTCATTTTGTCGTTCAAGTTGAGTAAAGGAGTATTAATATTGACTAGCAATAGTTTCTCAAGGTTTTCTTCTGTCAATTTTGTTCTCTTTGAATTAAGTACATCCTTATAAATAGAAAACGTCCTTTCTACATCGCAACTGGTTATAGGTGCATACTGGAAATATTCTTTTATTTCTTCATATTTAGCCGTTAGATTTTGTGGAATTGTCTCCATACATAATTGCTGCAATGTAATTAAATCTGGATTTCTATTAAGAATTGCTTCAAACTTTTGCCGAAGGCCACATCCGAAGTCACTTGGAATATTTTCAAATTATTAACAGCCACATCTAATGTGGTTAATTCGTCATTTAATTTGAGATTTCGATTTTCAAAATAAGTGATTAGTTTTGGCAATTTTCCAAAGTGTTCGTGAAGAAAGTACAACTGATTTTTTAAATTTGGGATTTGTGTGAGCTCCTTGCACTCACCAATACTTCTAGCATCCTCCTTTAGCAGTGTTACGAAATGTTTTACACTATCGAAATTCTCAGCATAATAACTAGTAGCTTCCAGCCATGTTTCCCATCTAGTTATTACTGGAGTGGGAGGCAGTGATAGAGATGGAAATTTTTCCATGAAAAGAGCTACTCTCAATGGTGCTTTTCTGAAAACTTTTTTAAAAGCTGATACAAGTCTATCAACTTCCGAAAAAGTGTCTCTGATATATTCACAAATTCTGTTGAGAGCATGTGCTACACAAGTAATATGCAGCATATTAGGATATGTTTTCTTCAATAGTCTGCCTGTTTTTAACATATACGCAGCACTATCACTGACAAATAAAAGTATTTTTTCTTTGTACGTGGCGTCCGAATGAAGCATTTTTTGCATATTCTCCTTAATGGTTTCAGCAACTGTTTCCGCATCAACTCTATTTATTTAACACTTGTTGCTATTACATATGAGTTATAGGGAATAGTTGGATGTAGTACACCAGCTACAACATTTACCACACAGCGCCCTAACATATCCACCATTTCGTCGGCGCTTATCCATATGTATTGATTTGAAAGACGGCTTCTAATGCGTTCTACTGTTCTCGTATAGCACCTAGAAACATAATATTTGCGTAAAGTTGATTCGTCAGGAACATTTCGACCAGTATATTTTTTCAGAAATGTCTTCAAAATTAGATTGTTCAATTTAAATAATGGAATATTAGCTGCCATAAAAGTTTCACATAGTTCTTCGTTAAAATTGTCAGATGCCAACGAGTTCAATTTTTTTTCGTGCTTTAACGATCCTACGTGACGTTTTACGGTTGATTTATTGCAATTTTTCAATAACGTTTCACACACTTCACAATAAATTTCGGAATCACTGGCAATCTACATACAATCAGTATGGCCATCAATCCAACTCGCCATTGTTTCACGATGCCATTCTCGACGCTCTTCCATTGTCTGAAAAAGTAAGAATATTCTAGATCCAAATAAACGAAATTAAATAGCGAAATTTTATGCACACTTACGTGAAAATAATTGGAAGATGTTGCTTAAATGAAAAGAAAAGGAATGTACGTGCTATTTCTCCTACGAAATACGATAAACTTATTTATTTTATCTACGTACACGACACCACTGAAAACACTATATTCTCCGAATACAATAGCTGGGTTGTCCATTGTTATTGCTGCGAGACCAGGTGGCCGATTAAGTCAAACAAATACTTCATTGAATTACGCCGGGAAGTACTGAGCGGCCTTATACACAATTCCAATTGCCGATTGCGTTTTATTGAAATTGCATCCGTTCTCTAGTTATTATATATTCGTTATATGGAATAGTTGAATGTAGTACAGCAGTTACAACATTTACCACACAGCGTCCTAATATATCGACAGTTTCGTCGGCACTTTGCTCTCCTGTACCACTTAGAAACATTATATTTGATGAATCCACCTTACAGATTCATCAGGAACATTTTGACCTGTATGTTTTTGGAGAAATGTTTTGAAGGTGGGATTGTTAAGTTTATTTAATGGAATATTTGCCGCCATTAAAGCTTCACAGAGTTCTTCGCCAAAATTGTCAGATTCCAACGGGTCTAATTTCTGTGTATGTGTTTGCGACGCTAAGTGACGTTTTACTTACGATTTCCTGGATTTTTTAAATTTCAGAATGACTAACAATGGACATACAATCAGTTTGACCCTTAATCCAACTTGCCATTGTTTCACGATGCCATTCTCGATGTTGTTCCATATTATATCTGAAAAAGCAACTTAAACAATGTTCTAGATATAAATAAATGAAAATTAAAAGTGTATGCGTAAGTTATTGAAACTTAACGAAATTCACTGGATACTTACGTCAAAATAATTTGGATAAGTAGATTCGATGAAACGATATTAAACATTATCTATTACAAAAATTACGAAGTATGTAATTATGTAATTAACAGTTAAAACAATGAAAAAAAGACACTAACTCACCGTACTTTATTTATCTTACAAAATATAAACTAATAAATAAAACAAATTATAAAAACTCCCCCCGCTTCTATCTACGCCCATAAAGAAAGGAATTTAAGGTCATATTGAAGTAATTTCGTCACAATCCAACGACAAAAAACAGATGTGCGGTTAGCCGAATGAGTAGTGCTATTCAATAACTGCGTGTTATAGACTATTTATATGGTCCATTGTAATTTCGGCCTCTCGTGTCCGGTCCATAATAATAATGTATTCAAGTTTCATCTACCGTGGGATATTCACGGAAGAATTCCCTTGGATTATGTTTGCAGATAGCCAAAAAATCTCCTGATATTGCAAGCGCACATTTGATCAGTATTAAGCAAACGCGGAACCCATCTCGTAGCTTTTTCATATTTAAATGTTTATGCAAAATATTACATAACCCTTCAGTTGAAACGTTTACTTCATTCGCTACTCACATACTTTCAATCGACGATCTCTACTTACAAGAGCATGGACTTTATTTACAATTTCTGTAATAGTTACAGTAAATGATAACCACTTACAAAATCCATACCATGGGACGAAGTACGTTTACGATTATATTTACGTAAATTTTTCTCGGTTTCTTTAATTGTTCTTTCACGTAAGAAATAATGTTTAATTAACTACGAAAACAATTTTCTTTAAATGAATATAGAACGAAACGAATCTCTCAGATTTGTTTGAAATTTTGACAGTAGGCATTAGAAGCATGGCGGAAGTCAGCAACATAAATCACCGTAGCGTTACCAACCTTTGAAAAGTCACTCTTCCGCCAAACCGCCCGCCTAGTGCTATAGTCTATTTTTAAACTAAGAGGAGCGTTTTAAATTAATCGCGCCAAAATTACTATGCGTGATTGGTTGCTTCAGAGGTAGGATTACGCTATGCAAAAATTGCGTGTTGACCTATCGATATCAAACGCTTGTCAAATTTCGTTTTCTGTTGTGTTCCCGTTGTTCTATTCAGTTGTATTGTTGTATTAACGTAAATAATAATAAATATGGATACTGTTGCAACAAGTTCAGCATCATTTGCACCTCCGAAAAAACGCAAACGTTTAGATATAGGGCATTTATCTGTTGCTGAAAAGCAATGTGTTTTAAATATGTATAAACAGCTGCGAACTGATGAACCGAATCTTAAAAAAACTGTTATTGTTTCTAAAATTAGTAACACCGTGGGTAAGTTTTCATGGATTGAATAATGTAACCAATTTGATAATGTTCTGCTTTTAGGCGTTGCACAATCGACAGTATATCGCACCATAAAAGAGTATAATGAGACTGGTACAGTTACTGCATCTAAACACTATGGAGGACGACCTGGTAATGTTGCTGCATACGATGAAGTAGTTAAACAGTCTGTGCGGCAAATAGTGCATGCTTTCTTTTATAAAAACGAATCACCTACGTTGGACAAAATTTTGATGGAAATAAAGAAACGTCCAGATTTACCACAAATGTCCCGTTCGTCATTGTACAAATTTATGAAGCAAATTAACTTCAATAATAAATAAATTTAATAAATGTTTAATTACGTTGTTTAGAGTTTATATTCAAAATTAAGCGGGAAATAACGCTAAATTAAATGTTGCCTTTGAGCTCAATGAATAAAGAAAAATTAATAAAATACGAAAATTTAAAAAAACATTCAGAATGTCATTGATTTGGTAACTTTTACAGTGTAAATGTGGCTTTTCCATTTACTCCTCTTAGTTTAAAAATAGACTATAGTTGAGTATAACGCCAAAGAAAAGTGATGAAAGGTATATGTGAGTAATGCCTACATGCAAAAAATCGCGGTCCAAAGTTTACGTAGTAACGAGAAAATGATTTTTCTTTATTCGAGTCGGGCCCTGTCTCAGTTAATATACGGGAATCGCCGCTACAAACAACGCTGAGATTTGAATTTAGTCTAGACATAGTATTCACTGTGATTAGGTACGTTCGCAATGGTATCCTACGCGAATATCGAATATACTGAGATAATCTTAATTTATGGCGAAAAAATTTCAACGTTTTCCAAATCGTCTTCCTTCGACTAAGGCAATTGTGATGGCCGTATATCGACTTCGGGATACAGTATTAGTAATTCCACGTCTCAAAGATCATGGATGATATGACGAGATGTTTTAAAAATCGTGGAAGCGAATACCTGCTAAGTACGACAACTCTAGCACCCAAGTAAATGCGTCTCAAACTACGATGCGTCAAATCTTTAACACTAATTTACTTCATCCTTAGCATACCTAACTTAACGAAATTAGATTTTCCCCGCTGAATTACCTTCTGTGAGTAGTTTCAAGATAGAGAATTTGGCAGATTTTTCATTAGTAATTCTCTTTACTGACGAAACTAAGTTTACCAGAAATGATATTTTGAATTATTATTTTGACGATATACACGCAAGTTACTTCTCTCTAACTATATTTACAAAGGTTGCTGACATATTCGACGTAAATATGATTGATATCCACAAAAAGGACCATATGTTTGGCTGTCTATCTCATATAAATCGTTTGCTAAACATACAACAATGTTCACTATTCACAGCATTCATAATAACTCTAAGTATAAGAATCCCATCGCTTTTGTGTGCAGGTCTATAAACTTGAATTATCAGCTGTACTTACGTAAATATAAGATAAACAAAGATATGGCCCGACTTTCAAAATTTTTCGAAATTTTTGATGAATTACAAATAATTTTTTTTTCAGTTTTCAGTTAGACAGTTATACGTATTCTTCAGATTCGCATAGCTTGGGCGCTATCCAGCGGTAATCCTTTATAAAGTATGATTATCTTATTTATTGCACAGTATGAAACAAACATGTAAATAATTTACATATCTGTAACTATGCACATGGACAATAAACCTCGTATTTTCAGCATTTACTTCTGCTTAATACATATGTTTCTGCCATCTAGGCGTCCTCAGTTAAGCTAGTGAAGCAATGTATACAAATTAATACAAACCTGTTATAAACAACTGGTTTGTATCTGTATTTAAATTTACTGAAATAGCCCGCATAGATCAAGCAAGTTCCGTCCTATAAGAAGACAACTATTTAATAATTGACATCTTACGGGCGCCAGAGACTTTGTCTGGAGGGCTACCTATAGTTCGAACAGCTAAGCTGCTACGGGAAACGATAAAATACGTATGTAGATGTAGTCCATTAACAAACAGCCAGATGGCGATAAATATACAAAAAGGTTTTGTTTAAGTATGACAATACGTTAAGCACGTATAAAGCGTTTGTACAATATGAAACAAACATGTAAATAATTTACATATCTGTAACTATGCACATGGACAATACACCTCGTATTTTCAGCATTTACTTCTGCTTAATACATATGTTTCTGCCATCTAGGCGTCATCAGTTAAGCTAGTGAAGCAATGTATACAAATTAATACAAACCTGTTATAAACAACTGGTTTGTATCTGTATTTAAATTTACTGAAATAGCCCTTATAGGACGGAACTTGCTTGATCTATGCGGGCTATTTCAGTAAATTTAAATACAGATACAAACCAGTTGTTTATAACAGGTTTGTATTAATTTGTATACATTGCTTCACTAGCTTAACTGAGGACGCCTAGATGGCAGAAACATATGTATTAAGCAGAAGTAAATGCTGAAAATACGAGGTGTATTGTCCATGTGCATAGTTACAGATATGTAAATTATTTACATGTCTGTTTCATATTGTACAAACGCTTTATACGTGCTTAACGTATTGTCATACTTAAACAAAACCTTTTTGTTTATTTATTGCAATTTAATATTTTCGTTATATTCTAATTCTGTCATCTTTTTTTAGGGTGGCAGGTGAAATTAGGTTAATGCATAATATACACAAACTTGTAATTCGTGATGTAATTCAATATTTGTCTTTAAAATACTAAACGTACCTAAGATTTTAGCTGCTATGCAACAAATTTCGGGTATTCTGATGCTAATTTCTGATACTCCTTTGAATGCTACAATTTGTCGCTACATTTCACAATTTAAAGGTAATATAACCATCGAAACTAATGTGCAACCAAAACCATAAACACTGTAAGAACTCCTGATATGTTCGATATTTATTTTGTTTTGAACGACTGAAGTATTGACATCAATGAGATAACTAGCATCGAGAGCATATTATCTATATCACAGCCTACACGTGGAATTGCGCATATCCAAGTCCAGCAAGTCCAGCAAAGTGGATACCACGAATCTGAAATTGTTTTATAAAAAATATAAATGAATTCAAACAAGAGTGGGTACATCATAGTAGCCATTCCCTAAGGAAGATAAGTAATTTCCATCGATGAGTAATGCAAAAGCTTCACTTTAATTGTATAAAGGTATACTTTACACAACCTTGCAAAGAACCATATTATGTAGCTCTACTAGCCAAATTAAAGACGACAATTTCTGAAAAACGACCTGAAACGGCATAAAGAAGAATTCTCTTTTATTGCGACAACGTGCCTTTTCGTACGTCAAGTTGTTTTTGTAAAATTAGAACGATTAAGATTTTAGGTTGGGCCTCGTCTATTCACAAGATATATCCTCAAGTCTCTACTGCTTATTCCTCTAACTTGACTTTTCCTTAATGGAAAAAAAATTCCATCGGGATAAAAAAAATTATTACAGCGGACGGAACAGTATTTTAAGGATCTTGAGAAAAATCATTATAAAATTAGCATAGTAACACCTCGACATCGTTGGTTTAAGTGCGTTGAAGTTGATGGGGAATATATTAAAAAGTAATAAACAAAATTTAAGAAAATGTAAATCGATGTGTAAACCGTGTACAAATAATACTAATTTTGCTGCACTTTCACAGTCTGCAATTCACGAATGTTGCTTTCAAGAAGATAAACATCCACCGTATAGTCCTGATATGGTTCCTGATAACTATTATTTTCCTATTTAAAAGAGATCTTAGGGCACGTTATTTTCGTGACGATAATGAGTTGTAAATAGCCTTAATATAATATTTTGAAAGGAAAACAAGATTATTTTACTAGGGTATAGAATTACTAATTATTCGGTGTAATAAATGCATTGAAATTAGTGAATATTATAACAAATTAATTTGAAATTTACTTGGGTAGGTATTACCTCACCGTATTAAACAAAAACGTTTTTACTAACATATTAATATTATTAAAAATGTGGAGAACACAATACGAATTCATCTTTGTGTGATCTTTCCAGACATGCAGACACCTGTTTAATCTTACTATAAAATCATCAGATGGAGAGATACTTTCACCATAAATAATGAAAGTTATTAAGACACAACGCAGAAGATGATTGAGCGCCGCTCATTGACTAATGTCAACATCACGAACGTCAAAACAACCATAGCTGTCTTCAATCCCCCTATACTCTTTAGCGATCTTTGTTAGTACCATATCGCTGCGTTGATGGCGCCTATGCATGTAGAATTTCCGGAAAAACGGTGGTAACGATTGTGTGTAATTTAACGTCGATCGCAAGTTGTTGTACAGATTAGACGGAGTCCTTTATTGTAAACCTTGGATGCCTTGTTTGCCGTTAATTATTGCGAATTAAACACCCTATGGTGGAGGTGACTTCGTCCTAATCAACGAATTACGGTTTAACTTCGGTTGGTTGATTACACGACATTTGAATTCGAAACTCTAGAAAAAAAACTTTCTTTGTATCTTTTTCATAATTGTTAACACCTTTTGTTGCACTATTTATCGCTAAATCCTGTAGTATATTTTTCTTTAGAGTGGTAGGAACATACGTACAAAAATTAGGCCGTTAAATATAGGGAAACGACCAAGATGTCGATACATTATTCAACTCCGCATTTCGACCACGTGTGTGAACTATCTTGACCGGCCAGAAGCCGTACGTTCAATCCAGAAGGTTTATCAACCCCTCGAGGAAAGTTAAGTGTGAAATTTTATTTCTTCTGTGTTCCAAAAAATATCCAAATTCATTAGATCGAATTTCAATCGTCAAATTAAGAATTACGAAATAATCTCACGTCAAACATTTTATGTAACAGAACGCTTTTCTTTTGTTGTAACAGCCGAATGGGCTGATTTTCATTTGTGTAATCGTTAATTAGATTAAATTATTATGCTCTCAAATTTAATTTACCGTTTGCGTAATTGGGATTATTTTTTTTTGGTTTATTAATTTCAATCTTATTGATTAAATAAGTAATTAGTTATACAGTTTTGCGTTAAAATTGCTGATTGCCAAATTTTCACGTAATTAAGGCATATATAAACCGAATCTCGCTTTAGTTGAAGCACCGCTAATTAATCGTAATAGCTGTATTTTTCCCCTTTGTGAAGCAATATAATTTCACTTATAATATTTAAATTTTGGTTAGACTATGCGATAAATCAGCTTGCGTATAATATTTAAATGTTACTATACTCTATGATAATTTACTTTTGCTTATAAAATTTAACTTCTACTATAACCTATGATGATTTAATTTGGTTCAAAATATTTGACTTTTGCTACACCGTATGTCAATTTAGTTAACTCAAAATTAATTAAATTTATTTTGTACAGAAAGGTATGGTAGATTAGTGAATGCTTTCAAGTAGATATATACAGACAGTTTCTACTTTAATTGTTAAATCTAATGTAAAAGTAAATGAAAGAGATCTCTGCAGTTTCTTTTTCTTTGCAGTTGCTGTGCTAAATAGTTTGTATCAGAATAATTGAAACATACATGAGTAGGTACACCCCACCAGTTTTGTATAATACAAAGGTATTTTTAATAATATAAAATATTGTTAAAAATTGTGTTCTTCACACCAGGTTTTTAATAATATTTTAGTTTGTTTTTTGTTTTACACTATTAAACATTGTCTCAGAAAATCATTTGCGTTTTGATTACTAAATTGGTTATTTTTGTCACTTAATTAGCGACTTTTTCACCGGAAATTTACACGGCATTATAATATAATTAATTACTTGTTATCCTTGGTACTCTTGTTCTTGTAGGCACCCATAATCAATTTAATAGCTTCCTTTTCAAACCAACTTTCTTTTATTATCGCCTGGTGGGTTTCCAAAATCCTCTACGATCTCTGTGTGGCGTAGACCAATTGCTAAGACGGTGGCGCTCTTTTTCCCATTTTTGAGCTGAATAATTTTTGGCAAGGTTTCGAAATGAATCGCACGATCGTCTTCGCTCGACGCTAGCCTGGATCTGACTCATTGGCTACAACATCTCGCTTGCCAAGGTAAGTCGCCAGAGCGCTGCTGAGTTTTGTAAAATTTAAGAGCCAGTTTCGTATTAGTCATTTATTGTAACGATTATTGGTAGCATTATGGTGAAAGTATCTCTCCATCAGCATGTACTGATGATTCTATACTAAGATGAAACACCTGTTTGCATGTCTGGAAAGTTATTTTCACACAAAAATGAACTTGTATTGTGTTCACACCCGATTTTTAATATTTTTATATTATTAAAAATGATTTTGTTTAGTGAAAATTATACTGAGAAATATGAATTCTAAAAGTTTCAAAACTTTATTTTTTCTATCGTCTCAAGAACAAATACATACACATATATTAATATAATGGAAAAAATATTAGAAAGTAAAGCTCGTTTTGAAGTTATTACAAGAAATATCAGTTTAGCATAAGGTCTGACGAAATTGAATTACAAATAACGTTTACATAAATTACATAATTTTACTAGAATATTCCAACATGATTTTACATTTTAGGGAAAAGTTATCTCCATTATCTGAATTCTACTTAGTAAAACGGCACCGTCGCTAAATGACATAAATTATACTACGTTTTATATATTATATATGTATTATATAAAGTAAAAAGAGCGTGATAAAAAAACCCTGCGACGATTTTACATACTAATCGTACTAGGCCCGCACTGGTGTTAGAAAAATTAACGAACGTATTATCTTCTCGTTTTCCCACAAAGTTATCTTTTAATAGCCCAGCGTTTCGCTTAATGCCCGAGAAAAAAAATGAGATGTGTTTGTCGGATAGAAATCCCACACAAAAAAATCAAGACACAATAAGAAGTTAACGAAAGAAGAAATGAGAATAAACACAAAAGGATATAGAGAAGATATAGTTGGGTAAATAGCAAATCATGAAATGGCAATATATTGATTGAATAATTGACTTGTTTACTTATTTTAGTAAGAAAATAAGAGAAACTTATTAATGAAAATGTGAAGGAAATACAAAAAAATAATAAAACTACCACAATCTTTTTTAATAGATATTTACGTCGACAAATATTTTTACTACTACAATAAAGTAAATATTGAAATTCAGCTAAAATTATTTAAAAATGACAAAAAATTAACGTATTAATTTTGAATATCTGATTAATATGGTTATCACTACTGATAAAAATACCTCCAAAGCATTTTTTTGCGAAATAAATTCTTTTAATCGGTAATTTAATTGTCATCAATATACAGGTGTCGTTGAAATAAAAAGACAACGCATGAAAAATGGAAAGATGTAGTTATATATAATATGAATCCAAAATATTGAGAGTCAATTACGACGCGAAACCCAAAATAAAGAAGTCCCTGGAAATTCTGATATGTGACCCCTATGAATTCAAAATATTCAGAATGTAGATATGTACCTCTATTGAAATTACACACACACATATGTTTACATACGTAACAGCTGTCGATCTTATATAAGCTATAATATCCCGTATGCTAAAATCCATACCTCGTACAAAATCAGCTTTTTATACATTCGAATAAATAAATAAAAATTAAGATGTGTGTAAGATGTTCATTTACAAACCCATTTTAAAAATTATAGTAAAATTGAATGTGGCAATGTTTATATTTATAAAATCAATAAGTTTTGTTATGGTAAGGCTTCGATAATCTAAGTTAGCTGTTAAAAATTTATAGTTGTAAATTTTTTAAGCTGACATATTAAAGGAACATGCAAGATGTGTGCTTTAAGGACATTTAAGTTACAATCTATTATCTTTAATCGAAAAATTTTATCGAACGTACGTAACGGTCGATAACAGAACGATACTTAAAGCGAGATGAACAATAAGAAAACTATATTGTGGGTCAGCTTTAAAATATCGTCTCCGATAGTATTTATGATATATTCAGTCGTACAGTGGCGTAACAACAAAGGAATTTTTGGGGTATACATTCTATAAAATTTAATCTTTCCATCTTTCATGCGTTGTCTTTTCATTTCAAGGACACCCGGTATAACTGTCCTTTACTAAAGAAGTCTTACTTTAACAACTGTACACTGAGAGATGCTACCAAAAGCGCTACAAATAGAACCTATTCCATTTAAATAAAAATTTAGTTCAAAGAAAACGTGTTTCACGGCACGGCGGAAATGTCTCCTGTATTGATGAATAAATGTCTATATGTATTAAAATGACTGATTGGACTGATTTGACTTTTTGTCGTTATTCGTATGCTGCTCTTAGACTGAAAAAGTGTTCATGGACCTGTTGCTGGGCAGCCCTAAAGTTGACTTTGATGTTCCCCTGTCTGGTAACTCTTGCCGCATAAATCAATAAACGGTCTCTTCGCCATCCCTAAAGTAAGAAAGAAGGGTGAGTGGAAGTCTAAAGAGTGCGCAACTCACCAGACTGGTCACTTCCCAATTGGGTGGGTAATTCTCCGTTGTTTATCCTAAATCAGCTTTTGCACGAACCCGGGCAACAGTATCGTATCTAACGTGACTCTATACCAGGTATCTGTGTCAATGAGCCACCTGGTGTCATTTTCTTGATGTAGAGCTTCGATTTGGCCGCTACCCGTCCTCCTGCAAGCAACACGAAGAACTCCATAACAATAGGATCAGTCCTACTGGGTTAATGGGCGATCCTGATCTATCGAGTGAATGTAATAGTACTTCGGGAGACTGAGCACTACGGTGATCAATCCAATGTTGCCGAAAGAATGCATCAAACATGGGACTAGTAGAAAGCGGCGTAGCCCACCAGCTTACCAGTCCAATAGTCAGGTGTTGGACTCGTAGGGGCTTTGATTTCTTTATCTTATAAATTAAACTGAGTACCTAAGATCCCAGATAGAGGGCAATCCTTTAATTTAGAGCTCATCCCAGCGCCCCAGAACTCGAGATGTGTCAAATCGATCAAATCGGATATTCTTAGACTGTATTGTAATGACTCATTCGATGACGCGAGGCGCGTCATCGCTCTGGACGTTTTCGCGACAGATTTGGAGCATTCTAGACCAAACGTTCCCATTGATATATAAGCCGTCGAGGAAGGGATGAGGACATTCATTGAATCCTACAGTCTCGCGAAGTACACATAAATATAGTTACATAAATATAGAATACATAAATGTACTTATTGTTGTTAATAGTTAGTTTTATACGTTTTAAATATTAATATAGTGTGTGTGTCTAAAGTTATTGTTAGTTTTATTTAAGAACCCGAAAGACAAACGTTACAGTGGTGTCAGGTGTGGACTAATTAATAAATAATAAACTAAGTAGACAATTAAGTGTTAATTAAGTATTCGTTTAAATAAATATACAGTGCGGAAAGACATTATTTTAAATATCGTGATGGCTAATAGAATGAAACTCACGGAATTAAAAGTGTCCGAGTTAAAACGAGAATTAGAAGAGAGGGATGAGGATACAACTGGCAAAAAGTCGATCCTCCAGCAACGGCTTCGCAATGTGTTGATCCAAGAAGGCGAGGATCCAGAGAATTATGTCTTTCAAGTTCCAGGCGGAGATGCTGACGTGAATTCGCTGTTTATGAAACTAGAACAGCGTCTAATAGATTCACAAACTCAAATGCAACAAATGGAGCAGAAGAACCTGGAAACTTCTGGAAACTTAGCGAATACTCTAGAACAAATGGAACAGAAGAATCTGGATAGTGCGAGAAATATGGAACAGCATCTGATAGATTCACAAACTCAAATGCAACAAATGGAGCAGAAGAACCTGGAAACTTCTGGAAACTTAGCGAAAACTCTAGAACAAATGGAACAAAGAAACCTAGAAACCGCTAGAATCCTCGAGAAAAATCTAGAAAAGAAATTACTAGAAAATTCTAGAAACTTCGAAAAAGTTCTAGAACAGCGACTAGCGGAAAAATCAGAAGCGTTAAAAGAAGAGGTTTTCACAGCTGTAGAAGAGAAAATTGGAGAACATTCTAGACTTTTAGAGGCAATAATGATTGAGATGAAATTACCCGCTACCATGAGTCATTCTGATCCCAGGCAGGTCAACGAAGAAGTTATACCGCGGCCCATCGAAATAAAAGAAGAATTTGTGACTATTTCAAAGACCAGAATCAAGCCACCAACCTTTGATGGAAAGACGTCATGGGCAACTTACCTGACGCAATTCGAAGCGGCCGCAGAAGCAAACGCATGGTCTTCTGCCGAGAAGGCGACTGCTTTAGTCATAGCATTGAGGGGTGATGCTAGTGATATTTTGCAGACATTGCCTCCTGAGGAACGTAAAGATTATTCTCAACTCATTAAACGCTTGGAGATGAGATATGGCCATGCGCATTTGGAGCAAGTATACCATACCCAACTGAAGAATCGATCACAGAAGAAAGGCGAGAATCTTCAGGAATTTGAGGCAGATATTGCTCGTCTAGTTCGACTTGCATATCCGATGGCACCAGATAATTTCATGGAACACCTAGCGGTCCAGACATTCATAGATGGTCTCCGGGATATTGATACGCAGCAAGCATTAAGGTTGGCAAGACCGAAAACCTTGATCGATGCTTTGGCACACGCGCTTGAGTTTGAGACTGCAAAGCAAGCCTCTCGGAATCATGCTCGTGTCTGCACTGTTGACAAGCAGGAAAATGAGGAGTTCATGGAGCAGGTGGTTAGTAGAGTTCTAAACCAGATCAAATCAAATAAAAGAGTACTGCGATGCTGGAATTGTGGAGAGATTGGTCACGTTCGGAGTAAATGTGGTAAGGTGACCAAGAAATCATCGTCTGAGCAGCAGGAAAAACTAAAGCGGATCGATGAGCGAGGGCAATCATCGATCCAGCATCAGGAAGCCCCAAAGACGCCTGGCCAAGTCGCATCCCTGCAACATCAAACCAACGGCCTGTATGTGGACGCTGTTATGGAGAGAAAGACCTATGCTTGCTTGCTAGATACGGGATCGACGAAAACCATTGTACGACCCGATTTAATATCCAGGAATAAAGAATTACTTTCTAGCAAATGGAGACTAAGGACAGCTACTGGAGAAGCAGCTTCTGTGGAAGGTGAAGTAGATGTCAATTTTGTCATAGGACCAACATCAATCCGACATCGTGTTCTCGTAGCCGACATAGAAGAACAGATAATCTTGGGATTAGACATCATGAACACCTACGGCTTCCAGTTAAACATGAAAGAAGGCACTTTAAAAATAAATAATGAGGAATTGTTTCTTCATGGGAAAAATTGTGGGAGTGTACAAGTAATTACTGCAGAGAATGTTGTTCTGGATGCAAGAAGTGAGACATTTTTGACGGCGTGTATGGAAGGTGATTATTTGGACGGAAATGTTACAATGTTGGAACCAAAGGCTGATGATGACGAGGTGGGCCGAGGAATAGTAGTTGCCAAAATGCTGGTTAAGACTCAGAAGACTGTACCGATAAGGGTAATGAATGTGAACCATTACCCTGTTTCATTGAAGAAGGGTACTATTCTGGGGTGGTGTTCGCCAGTGTCGGCCGTCGTTCATCGCATAGAGGCGAAGAAGAATGGATTCGTGCAGGTTCCTGAGAAATTGTCCAAGATAATCGACTCCGCCTGTCAAGGATTGAGCAAGAAGGAACAAAGTCAAGTTAAGGACCTAATCAAACATTATGAAGACGTCTTTGAAACTGAAACAGGTACGAAGGGAAGAACCAATATTGTAATGCACAAAATAAATACCAGCGATGCAAGTCCAATTCGACAAGGACCAAGGAGGTTACCTCTGGCAAAACGTGAGGAAGCCAAGCAAATTATACAAGATATGGAAGGCCAAGGAGTAATTGAACCATCGAATAGTCCATGGGCTTCACCAGTGGTCCTTGTCAGGAAGAAGGATGGATCCACCAGATTCTGTGTGGACTATCGTCGTTTGAATAGTATGACCAAAAAGGACAGCTATCCTCTCCCAAGAATAGACGATACGCTAGACACCTTGGCAGGAGCAAAATGGTTCTCCACTCTCGACTTAAAGAGCGGTTATTGGCAAGTGGGAATGGATCCCAATGACAAAGAGAAGACTGCCTTCAGTTTAGGTGCAGGACTCTGGCAATTTACAGTCATGCCATTTGGACTGTGTAACGCCCCAGCTACTTTTGAGCGACTCATGGACACTGTACTGAGGGGATTGTCTTGGAATACCTGCCTGGTATATCTCGATGATGTGATTGTGGTAGGGAAGACCTTTGAAGATCACATGAAAAATTTGGAAGTAGTATTCCAGAGGTTGCGAGATGCCAACCTGAGATTAAGTCCAAAGAAGTGTCACCTTTTCCGCAAGGAGGTAAATTACCTTGGACATGTGGTTTCCGGAAAAGGAATTGCTGTGGATCCAGAAAAAGTAAAAGCTGTGGAAAAATGGCCGGTACCCAAAGACAAACATCAGCTAAGAAGCTTTTTGGGATTATGCACATATTATCGACGCTACGTTCCTGGATTCTCCAACATTGCAAAACCACTTACTCGCCTAACAGAAAATCGAGCATTCAATTGGAACAACGAATGCCAAGCGGCCTTTGAGTTGTTAAAAGGTACGTTGATCAGTGCACCCGTTTTGAACTATCCGCTGCCATCTGGGAGGTTTGTTTTGGATACGGATGCCAGTAACGTCGGGATTGGTGGCGTGCTCTCTCAAATCCAAGATGGCCAAGAAAAGGTCATTGGATACTTCAGCAAGACCCTGTCCAAACCAGAGAGGAACTACTGCGTAACCAGGAGAGAACTATTGGCAGTAGTTAAGACCATTGAGCACTTTTACAAGTACCTGTATGGGCAGAAGTTCCTGATCCGCACTGATCATGCCGCCTTAAAGTGGCTCTTGCAATTCAAGAATCCAGAGGGTCAAGTAGCTAGATGGATTGAGAGGCTACAGGAGTACGACTTTGTCATTGAACACAGAGCAGGCCTCAAACATCAAAATGCCGACGCCCTTTCCAGAAGGCCCTGTCCAGAAGACTGTCGACATTGCAACAGAATCGAAGACAAATCGGCCAACGCTCTTCGAACCACCGTTGTTGATGACCAATGGCAACCTGACAATTTGCGCGCGGATCAAGAAGCTGATCCGGATCTTGCAGTCCTCAGGGCTTGGAAAAGAAATGGGCAAAGACCGACCTGGCAAGAAATTGCTTCCTATTCACGAGAATTGAAGTCATACTGGGCACAATGGGATTCCTTAACCATGGATGACGATCTCCTGGGACGTGAGGTCGAAAATCACGATGGAAGTGAGCGCAAGATGCAAATGGTGGTTCCCAAGAAAAGAATACCAGAGGTATTGCGAGAACTCCATAATGGTGCTTCTGGGGGACATTTTGGAGTCCATAAAACACTGGAGAAGGTGCGCCAGAGATTTTACTGGGTGAATTGTTCACGAGATGTGAAAGAATGGTGCCGAAAGTGTGCAAATTGCGCCGGAAGCAATGGTCCCCAGAGGCGTCGACGTGCACCCATGCGGCAATATAATGTAGGAAGCCCATTTGAAAGGATCGCCATAGACGCCGCCGGTCCTTTTCCAGAAAGCAGCAAAGGAAATAAATACATAATAGTTGTCATGGATTACTTTACCAAATGGGTTGAAGCATATGCTCTACCAAATCAAGAAGCTGGAACTGTAGCAGACGTGATTGTGAAGGAGTTCGTCAGCCGTTTTGGTGTACCCTTGGAACTTCATTCCGATCAAGGGCGAAATTTTGAGTCCAGTCTATTCGAAAAGATGTGTGGACATTTGGGCATACGGAAGACGAGAACAACTCCCTTGCATCCACAATCAGATGGGATGGTAGAGCGAATGAACAAGACCATGATCAGACACTTATCCAAAGTGGTCTCCGAACACCAGAGAGATTGGGACGAACATTTACCATTATTTCTAATGGCGTATCGGGCCTCCGTTCAAGAGACAACAGGCCAATCACCAGCAAACGTGCTATTCGGGAGGGAACTCCGATTGCCCTGTGATTTAAAGTTTGGGAGCAAGCCTGGTGAAGATCTTGCCGGAGAAGATTATGTCAGCACGCTCAGACGACGACTAGATAATATCCATGAACAAGTCAGACATAATATCCAAGATGCTAGTGACAGAATGAAAGAGAGCTATGACATCAACGCCGAGAAGAGTGGTTACCATGAAGGCGATCGAGTTTGGTTGTATAATCCACAACGTCGACGGGGCCTATCTCCAAAACTTCAAAAGAATTGGGAGGGGCCATACGAGGTGTTGAAGCGGATCAACGATGTAATATACCGCATCAGGCGAACACCTCACACTAAGCCAAGAGTCGTACATTTTAATCGATTAGCCCCATACTCTGGAGACAATGACGAAACCGTTGACTTGCGCCGATTGGATAGCCAATACCATGAACTAACCTTCGAAGACTTTATGCAAGAGTATTCTGGTTCGAGAAAAGCTCGATTTGGGGTAACCATCGAGAAACAGCAGGATTTGTTCACGGTGCCGCCAGACTACGCGCTTGCTCATTGCGTAGCCCGAGATCTACGAATGGCCAAAGGAATCGCCTGGGAATTTAAAGAGAGATTTGGCAGAATCGAAAAGCTAAGGCAGCAGGGACCAGCAATTGGGAAGAGTCTCCAAATAATAAATGAAGGACAGCCCATATTTTATTTGGTCACGAAAGAACTGTCGAGCCTAAAGCCAACCTATCGAGCCTTATGGGAGGCCCTGACCCACTTACGCGAACAAATGTTACAACAAGACATTCTGAAATTGGCAGTTCCAAAATTGGGTTGTGGATTGGACCGCATGGACTGGAGAATTGTAAGGAGCATGTTGGAAGTAATCTTCCGACATACTGGTATGGAAATTCTGGTATGCAGTTACCAGCTTGAATATTCCTGTCCATCCAGGCAAGATAAGACCGTGGACTGTTATTTCGATATGACGTCGCAATGTAACAAAGGCCCTACCTGTCGATTTCGTCATCGTTTGAGGAGACCAAAGGATGACATGTTTCGGGACGAAACTTCATTTTTAAGAAGGGGGCAATGTAATGACTCATTCGATGACGCGAGGCGCGTCATCGCTCTGGACGTTTTCGCGACAGATTTGGAGCATTCTAGACCAAACGTTCCCATTGATATATAAGCCGTCGAGGAAGGGATGAGGACATTCATTGAATCCTACAGTCTCGCGAAGTACACATAAATATAGTTACATAAATATAGAATACATAAATGTACTTATTGTTGTTAATAGTTAGTTTTATACGTTTTAAATATTAATATAGTGTGTGTGTCTAAAGTTATTGTTAGTTTTATTTAAGAACCCGAAAGACAAACGTTACAGTATATTGCAATTTTATAATATGTACACTGCCAACATATAAAACCCGTACACTAACAGATTATCAATGTAAACCAGGTTTATCAAATTTGACATGTCTTATTTGACTTGTCAAATTTGACTTAAAGTTAAATAGTGTTAGCAATGTATGTATCACCTATGATGTCTATAAGTGACAGTATGAATATATTTGTCCTGTTTACATAACTAAAAAACTTTGATTTTGTGCTCATAGGAATTGTAGGGATTTTATATGTCGCGCAGTGTACATCTGTGATTCTTTCCTTTACTTACAAGGACCTACAGGTAACTCGAAAAATCAGAATTAAATAAAACTTGAATTTATATTTTAACTCAGTGTAATAATAACGGTATTTTTCTAGCTGCCCATTTGCCCGGTTGGGGGACGTGCTTTAAATACGACACAACAGATACACAACTAAAAAGGATATGGAAAAAGTGTTAGGACAAATTTTCAACTGTTTGAATGTTATAAACGACAATGTAATTAGTTTACCTGTAGTTCTATTTCCAATGGAACGCTTTCTCCTGATTCCAAAATGGGCAATACTGCAACTAAAAAAGTATGTTTTCACATTGGACCTTGTCGAACCGACCAAGTTTCATTTATTTCTGAATTTTTAGTTATTTGTGTTCTTTTGTAAGTTCTTTTTTAACTGCTGTTATGAACATACCATAATCTATTTTACTATTTCATAGAGATGTGTGTTATTCACTTATATTTGGCTTATTCAAATTAATTTTTCACGCCTTTTCAAAAATATTATGAAATATTTTCGACTGATTTTAGATTATATATTGCGATTTTATAACGTGTTATTCTGGGCGTCCTTGACAGAAAAAGACAACGTATGACAAATGGAAAGATGTAATTATATAGAATATGAATCCAAAATATTTTCCGCAAATTCCTTTAAAGACGCGAGAGAAAAAATGTCAGAAAAAAGATATTTAAGAAATGTTTGTGCCGCTACTGCATCTTGTTCTGACTACAAGTAAGAGTTTATAAATGATTCACAACTGATACGAGGGTGGTTCAGAAACTGCGTGGCCTAACAAAAAAGAACAAGTTTCTTTGACGAACGACATTTTATTTTGCAATAGTCTTCTGCTCACTCAACACACTTATTCCAAGGATATTCCAAATTAGTAATGCCTTCGTTGCAGGTCGATGAATCCAAGTCCTCAAAATAGCTATTTACAGCAGCGATTAGCTTAGAATTTGACAAAAATCTATTACCGCCAAGACATTTTTCAGGTTTGGAAAGAGAATGAGGCACTAATTCAAATCCCAATTCATGAATTTTTGCCATTGCAAAAAGCACTTTCTTCATTGTCCAAATGAGGCCGATTCTCTTGATTTTGTCACTTAATTGTTGCTACAAATTGGCAAAATACCCCCGTTTATTGTTTTGCCCTTTTCTAAGTAGTCGAGCAAGATAATTCCATGAGAATCTAAAAGAAAATTGCCATAACCTTCCTGCTGACAAAACCGTTTTCGCCTTTTTTGGTGGCGGAGAACCTTTTTTGTCCATTGTTTATTGTTCTTTGGTTTCGGGAGTGTGGTGTGGTGTGGTGGGCCCCGGTTTCATCGACGGTAATGGAACGGCGTAGGTCTTTCTGACTGCGGCGAAAACGTGTTAAAAGGTCGTTAGAAACATTCAAACGATTCAGTTTTTGCTCCGGTATCACCCAACGCGCCGAACATTTTTTCATTTCCAATTCTCCAGCTAAAATTCTGTATACACTGTTATTTGAGATATCTACAATGTCTACCACCTCACGCACGACGGTCATCCATGACTATACGGTGGACTTTTTCAATCATATCCGGAACAGTAACAGTTTTTGGACGTCCACTATTGGGTTCATCATTTGTGCTCATACGACCACGCTTAAATTCGGCAACCCAGTTTTTAGCCATTGAATGAAGGAGCGTATTCTAATAGTGTTAAATTCAGTTCTCCTTAGATTTCACTTGGTGTTAAGCGTTTCAAATGAAAGTACTTTATCACTAGTCTCAAATCAGTTTTTTCCATTATTACGATATCACACGAGACATTCACTTTGGCATAATGTCACAGATTGTCACTAATTAAGAGATCGCTCTATACTATCATATTTAACCTAGTGAAAGATTATTCTACAGAATGGTAAAGAAGATTCCTGCGAATTCGCGCCATCTCTGTGTTAGGCCACGCAGTTTCTGAACAATCCTCGTATTTTTATTCTTTTATTGGGTATACGTAGAAACGTGTTTAATAGAAAAAAGTTGAGTATAAAACATGAAAAGATAGCATATCGATGTGGATATATCAATACGAAAATATAAATAAACATATCTGTATCTGTATACATGGATATATACAACGCATTTAAGCAACTGTCACATCAACATACTGACACATGTGTTGCGAATGTGTGTTGGAAATCACGTGAGCTGTGAACAACACGGGAACCGTCTCCATGGGAGCCATCGTGGGTCTCCTTCCGCTGGAACTATTTGTAAAAGCGGAGGTCATGGCTGGAAAGACAATGTCTTATGGTGTCTTGATAAGGTTGTAGGGGGCCATACAGATACCACAGGACCTATACTGGAAGACCCAATATTAAAAATGCCGGCGGACAGTACGACATCTGAGATTATCTTTAAAGCTAAGCTGAACATATCTATACCGACCAGGTAACAGACAAAAAGTCGCTCGAGGGATTGGGGTGCTGGCACCTAATCGACGGATAGATCACAATCCAATCGGAGTGTTATATGTGGAATGTGCCCTAAACGGAAGATATCATTAAGCCTGGAAAGACATGCGACGGTTTTCCAGGCTGAATTGTTTGAAGTCGCAGCCTGCGTCGAGGAAATTCGATACGCAGGTTGCGCAAACAAAAAAAAACAACATAATGACTGTTAGTCACGCGGCTATTAAAGCAATTATGGATCCATTTACAAGGTAAAAACTGGTGAAACATTGTAAACAAGTCGTCAAGGTTTCATCGACGGTAATGAAATGGTGTACAAAGTCCTTCTGATTTCGGAGAAAAGGTGCCAAAAGGTCGCAAAAAATACTCAAACAATTAAGTTTTTGCTCTGGTATGAGTAACCGCGACATCCAACGCGCCGAATATTTCTTAATTTCCAATTCTTCAGTTAAAATTCTGCACACACTGTCCAGAATCACAGAAACAGTTTTTGGATGTTCACTACGGGGTTTATCATTTGTGCTCATATGACCACCCTTAAATTCGGCATCCCAGTTTTTAACCATTGAATACGAAGGAGCAGATTCTAATAGTGTTGAATCCAGATCTACTTTGATTTCGGTTGGCGTTAAGTCTTTCAAATGAAAGTACTTTGCCACTGCTCTCAACTCTTTTCCATGATTACAAAATCACACGAGACGTTCACTTTTGCGTACTGTCAAGTAGAGACTAATTGACACATCGCTCAGTACTGTCATATTTAACCTATTTACGGATGATTCTACAGAATAGTAAAGACGATTTCTGCGAATTCGCGCTATCTCTGTGTTAGGCCACGTAGTTTCCGGACAATCCTCGTTTTCTTGAAATAAACTTAAATATATTCAAATATTTGTACAAAAATGCAATGGGTCAATTAGTTGATTTCGTGTATTAGTAATGTTAATAATATTCTTAATCCAAACGGCTGCACGGTATAAACAAACTCAACAGTACAAATCAACATATTCGGAAATAGTTAGGTTTAAATAATTTCAGAATGAATATTAATACGTGCGGATAATCGAAAATGTACAAAGATTTAATTACCACGAAGTTCGAAAAATAATTAAACTAATTAAACAGAAATACGTAAGTTTCAGATAAAGGAAATTATACTAATTAATATAAAATAAAATCTTCGGGATTCGGAAAATTAATTACAATTAATCAAGTTTCAATATACAAT
The DNA here is from genome assembly GCA_935421215.2 of Melolontha melolontha. Lineage (NCBI taxonomy): Eukaryota > Metazoa > Arthropoda > Insecta > Coleoptera > Scarabaeidae > Melolontha > Melolontha melolontha. The sequence goes on along the minus strand of OW285236.1, from coordinate 105,365,662 downwards.
CATACGGTATTCGGGATTGTGACATTAATTAAGCTTATGTACAGAAACATGATTATCTATAGCCGAAAATGAAACAAATATATTCTGGATAGCAAGGCGGTGTACATTTTCCCCTGGTCGCGTCTGTCGCAGTGCTGAAAAAACGGTAATTAATTAATTAATTAATTCGCGTCTCGGGGCTTGTCGATTACTGGATGGTTTAGAGAGAATCGTGCTACGAGCTCGAGGTAAATCAACGTGCTCCAATAGTACGGTGCTAGCACACGAATATAAAATGCAAAAATTATATTAAGAACCGACAGAAATCAGCGAGTAAAACAGAACATCACACCTGTGGCGTGTCCATGGTGTCTTCGTACGATGAGTCCTTCTCTGATCAGCGGATCCTGCCTATAAATCGTCGTAGTGACTTTATCGTGGACGCAATTCAAGGACCGTGCCTTCACGGTATTACGCCAATATTAACCTTAACCTACAATTTTATTAGAAAATAGGGGCTGTATTTATATTGTCCGGACACCACAAAAAAGTGTCTCGGACATTGGAGGAACATGTACACGTCGACGCGAAAAACGATTGACGGCGTGGAACAAAGTGGAAAGAACTCACATAACATTAAATTTAGCGTCTCTATAACATCGCGCATAGACTTTTTCGAACAACACAAACAGTTAATTGTTTTGAGGCAGTGTTCGTCACAATCTGCATTTCTTGAGGGTTAAGTTTATTGTAAAATGAAATAAGCAGCAATGTCTTTCTAACGTAAGAGTGACAGACATCGAGTAAAATTAGCGAATTTATCTGCTCACAACTCTGCTATTGCTCAAATTGTAATTTACAAATTTCAACAACTAGATCATTTTCTTTACATCTCAAACTTCCATTCAGTAATCCAAAAAAAATGTGCTACAGGGGGAACCATTGATGAAGTACAGGCTATTGCAATAAACCATTCTACAAACAAGACACCCACAAAGTGTTCAAAAAGCCTTTTCACCTTGGCCGACTATTGACTAGAGAATTATTATTTATTTAGGGTATAGCTAACATGGATTATACATCTAAAAGTTAAATTTTAAAATCGAGGCCATTGATCCAGTCTAACGCAGAGTCAGTTGCTTCAGAGAAGTCACTCATCTCACCTCCATATGCTGTAAGAGGCACTCAGCTATAACATGGTGAATAATCTGGCGAGGTTCTCCGCATTCGCAAATTGGTGTATCAGTCAGTCCCCTTTTATAGAAAGAGTCACGACAAAATCCAAGGGATGTTCTTATTCTATTAAGTGTCTTCCACTCATGGCGAAGCAGCTCCATTCTTGGTAAAGGTATGGCGGGATTAATGATATCGGCCGCTTGAGCGGGTTTCAACGCTGCCCAATACTCTCTCCATCTATCACTTGGGTTGAAATAGGACTAGGGAATGAATGTCTATAATCGATCCATAAATGTATTTTTCTGTGTAAAGTTACAGTTAACAGATTTAGGCACAGAAATGCGTTTTGCAGTCCATGGCTACAAGTAAAGATTTTTTGAATGCCAATTATCATTATACCATTTACTATAAATTACAAACACAATAGTTATTTACGTAACCAGTTATGAAAAGACTAATTTTATTTCACGAATGTAATGTTTGCCAAAACGCTTACAGCCGTACAAGTTAATTGAACTTCATCGCTTTACTTAGACGTTGCTATGGATAGTTTCTACATAATAGTTATTTACGATACAAGTGTTAAAAGTGCGATTTTATTTCACGAGTAAAAGTTTACGAGTGAAATAAAATAGCATTTTTAACACGTGTATCGTACAATATTTTTTCTACAAACACAATTTTTATTATAAAATATAATGAAACTCCACTCACCAAATTTGACAGCTCATGAATACGTTTTGACACAACTGGACGCAACCGTTAAATTACGTCAAATTAAGTCACAATTCATACAAAAGATGAGTTCGTATTGTAATAAAGAAAATGAAGTAATAGCGAGAATAATAATTCTGAAAGTACTGCAACACAGGAAATAAATATCTCGAATTACACAAACTGTACATTTAATATTAATTATCCAAGAAATATGTAATTTTCAATCATTTTAATATATGTTGTCATTTAACACTAGTGTTAAAAGTACCATATGATCATATACAATATGATCATTTATATTTACCCTGTAGCAAGCCATGAAATTATTTCTTGAAAATATCGTGTTGCTAGTGACAAATAAAATACATCTATCATTATGTGTATGTTCTGATAAATAAAACTCATCTGTCAGTAATGTATTTATTAATTTACACTTAAAAATGTTTACAATAAATCATAAAGTTTTTCTGATCGAATCATACTTTAGGAATGGTGTAAAATTAGAAAATGGAGAATGGTCGTACTCCTTGCAGCCTTGTATAGCAGAATTTCGGGCAGAATTTCCAAATTTTCCAACAACATATGACAGTTTGCGGCAATTAATTCAAAAGTCAGTGGTTAAATTCCGTGAAACAGGGTCTGTGTCTCGAAAACCAGGTGCTGGTAGGCCACTAAAGCGGATAGTTGAAGATATAGCAGATGTTGAGGGACGAATAAATCAATCACCTAAGAAATCGATTCGTAAGCTTTCACAACAAACACAACTGTCATATGGGACCTGCCAAAGAATCCTTAAAAAAGACTTACAAAAATTTCCATACAAATTTCATTGCGTGCAAGAGCTTTTACCAATCGATCATGTAACCAGAGTTAATTACTGTCAGTGGTTCTTAGGTACGATTAATAACGACGACGTTCTTGACAAATCCTTCTGGTACGATGAAGCATGGTTTCATTTATCAGGATATATAAATAAACAAACAATGCGCATCTGGTCTAGTGAAAATCCACATGAAATTCTTGAAACATCCTTGCATTCACAAAAAATAGGCGTTTGGCTTGCAGTTTCTCGTAGACGGATTATTGGTCCAATATTCTTTAATAATACGATAAATGCAGAACGATATCGTAATAATTTATTGCTACCATTTGTAAATCAATTACATGATGATGAGCTCCGCGAGGGATATTTCCAGCAAGATAATGCAACAGCCCATAAGACAAGAGAAACGATGGAATTATTGCGTAGACTTTCCACCACGATCTCCGGATTTAAAAATTATGGACTATTTCATTTATCCACATCTAAAAAATAGACTATTTACGAATCGTCCATATACAATTGAAGAACTTACTAATGCTATCCGAAATGTCTGTAAGGAAATTACACCACATAATTTAAGGAATGCCTTCAATAATATGAGACGAAGAGTTGCGCTATGCATAGAAAATGAAGGAGCTCACTTTGAACATTTATTGTAGCTGTTTTTATTATTAAACTTTTTATTTTTTCAACTGAAACGTTTGTATGTAATTATTTGTCAAAATGACAAAACCTAATCTGTCATCAGTATATAATAACCTATATCACACACACGCTGCAAAATAAGTTAACTTAAATTATGGTACCAACTTAAGTTTAAAAAAGAAAAATGTCATTGCCTTCTAGAGGGTAGAAATATATGATCATATGGTATTTCTACCCTCTAGAAGGCAATGACATTTTTCTTTTTTAAACTTAAGTTGGTAACATAATTTAAGTTAACTTATTTTGCAGCGTGTGTGTGATATAGATTATTTTATACTGATGACAGATTAGGTTTTGTCATTTTGACAAATAATTACATACAAACGTTTCAGTTGAAAAAATAAAAAGTTTAATAATAAAAACAGTTAAAATAAATTTCAAAGTGAGCTCCTTCATTTTCTATGCATAGCGCAATTCTTCGTCTCATATTATTGAAGGCATTCCTTAAATTATGTGGTGTAATTTTCTCACAGACACTTCGGATATCATTAGTAAGTTCTTCAATTGTATGTGGACGATTCGTAAATACTCTATTTTTTAGATGTGGATAAATGATATAGTCTATAATTGTTAAATCCGGAGATCGTGGTGGAAAGTCTACTATTCGATTATCAAAGAATTCATGCAATAATTCCATCGTTTCTCTTGTCTTATGGGCTGTTGCATTATCTTGCTGGAAATATCCCTCGCGGAGCTCATCATCATGTAATTGATTTACAAATGGTAGCAATAAATTATTACGATATCGTTCTGCATTTATCGTATTATTAAAGAATATTGGACCAATAATCCGTCTACGAGAAACTGCAAGCCAAACGCCTATTTTTTGTGAATGCAAGGGTGTTTCAAGAATTTCATGTGGATTTTCACTAGACCAGATGCGCATTGTTTGTTTATTTATATATCCTGATAAATGAAACCATGCTTCATCGGACCAGAAGGATTTGTCAAGAACGTCATCGTTATTAATCGTACCTAAGGACCACTGACATTAATTAACTCTGGTTACATGATCGATTGGTAAAAGCTCTTGCACGCAATGAAATTTGTATGGAAATTTTTGTCTTTTTTAAGGATTCTCTGGCAGGTCCCATATGATAGCTGTGTTTGTTGTGAAAGCTTACGAATCGATTTCTTAGGTGATTGATTTATTCGTCCCTCAGCATCTGCTATATTTTCAACTGTCCGCTTTAGTGGTCTACCAGCACCTGGTTTTCGAGACACAGACCCTGTTTCACGGAATTTAACCACTGACTTTTGAATTAATTGCCGCAAACTGTCATATGTTGTTGGAAAATTTGGAAATTCTGCCCGAAATTCTTCTATACAAGGCTGCAAGGAGTACGACCATTCTCCATTTTCTAATTTTACACCATTCCTAAAGTATGATTCGATCAGAAAAACTTTATGATTTATTGTAAACATTTTTAAGTGTCAATTAATAAATACATTAATGACAGATGAGTTTTATTTATCAGAACATACACATAATGACAGATGTATTTTATTTGTCACTAGCAACACGATATTTTCAAGAAATAATTTCATGGCTTGCTACAGGGTAAATATAAATGATCATATTGTACTACTTTTAACACGCTACGCTATAAAATCGCATTTTTAATTAAAGTTAGCCGTATCAAAATGTCAACTTTTAACGGTGTTTGTAGAAAAACAATATTTATCAGTGATGAATTTGAAAGTCATCTGTATTCAGTTACGTAATAGTATATTACGTATCTAGAGATGTAAATAGATGTAATTGCTTTACAACTCAAATTTTGTACCATACTTTTTCTATGACCTCCATGAATCCGACAAAATTTCAACAAGACATTACCTTGACAAGGTTGTGAAGATACTAATTTCAAATGTCAAATATCAATTCACATTTAAATATCAGTTAACAGTTAAATGTGTTTGTGTGTAATTAAGTGTTTACTAGAGGGGTTGTTGGTGCGATTTTCGCTATTTACACTAGCGGTCGTAGAAAAAATTCATTGTAGGTATAAGTAGTGATATAATGAAGCAGACAGTTATGAAAAAAATTAGGTCAAAAAACGTCAAAAATGCATTTAAAATTTAACATTTTGTAACGGGGTTAGATAATAGTTATTTACTTTATTAGTGGGATAGAAGCATTATTACACTACGAGTGTGAGTGATTGCAAATGACGAGGACATTAGCCCGAGCTTCATTTGTTCTTACACGAGTTACTGTAACATGCTCTAACCCACGTGTGATGCACAAAACTTTATCTACATCTACCTACTTTAAAAAACTCTAAAAATAATCTAAATCTATAATTTCCACTCAAAATAAGAATCAAGGAAACTTTCGGAGTGTTACGACAACCAGTCAAATTTGTTGAAAAACCATTTTTTAAATATCAACAATTTTTGGTACAAATCATACATCAATAGTGTAATCCCCATAATAATGAGTGATTCAGAAACGGAAAATCTGCTCTTGAAACTTGAAGAAGCTGCTGAAAATGTTATCTCTTGACTTTTACCAGATAAGTCGCAAGCTAAGTATGTAAATTTTTATAAACTGTTCACATCCAAAAAAGTTAAGAATAAAAAGAAAAAGTAATACTGGCATTTTTCGAAGAATTATCGAAGAAATATAAGTACTACAGTCTTTGGGCTTTTTATTCCATGCGAGCTACAATCTCAAAGAAACAAAATTTTGATATTAAAAAATTTTGTTATAACCTCTTTTGTTAAGACTCTGGATTTTTTGGCCTGTGTCCCGCTGATTGCTTTTTCAAAAAGGCAACTGAAAGATTACTTTCAGTTGCCTTTTTGAAAAAGCAATCAGCGGGACACAGGCCAAAAAATCCAGAGTCTTAACAAAAGAGGTTATAGCAAAATTTTTAAAAGAAGCTGGAGATATAGAATGAAGCTACTACAAGTGCTTCCAACACTTCCTACAAAGATTTCAGCCTTCGTGGAAGAGAGCTTGTTATTTTACAAGTTATAGCAGACATTTCCCAACAAAATTTAATAGTCATTAATAGTCAGATCAGGTGACTTCATCTCCCATTAATTTTACTGATTGTAAAAATTGTATAATTAATATTTATCAGAAATAATTGTTATTTAATTAAATTAAGTACTTGTGTGCATTTTTTATTTTAGTAAAATTTGATTAATTAAAGATTGGAAATTTTTTACTACACCACTAGTGGTGTAAGGGGGTTCATTACTCAACTCAAATGAGTGCTATTGTAACGCACATATAACACAGATATAGATAAAATAATTTTATGTACAATAAAATCACAAAAGTAAATCTTTATTTTAGAAATCATGAAATAATCATTATTTTGATGTTGTATTCCTATTATCTTTTTCAGTGCTCGAAAATCAGTTCTGATTTATTTTCTAGCTTTCAACACGATATGTCATTTAATATAGAAACATGTGTACAAGCTACAATTTCTTTATTAGCAATAACATAAAATTAGAGGAGTACATATATTCTGCAAGAAGTTCAATGAATGCGAAGTTGAGTCATTTCTTGAAAATGTATTACTTGCTTGTTTCTCGTAAGACATGAAAGTTAAAAAGTTGACTACGTGGAGACACTATACGATACCAAGGGTTGTAATGGATACGAAAAAGAACATTGATAGTAACCTAAGAAACTTACTGAGATTTTCGAAGGGAAAAAGACTCTCATAGAAATAAACTGATGTTTTTGTTAAGAAACAGACGAAGATACGCGGACAAACTAAACTAACTATTAACATGAATATTTTGTAAATATTTATAATTTATTTAGTAATCTAAAATTATTGCAAACAAAAAAGTTGTCGAATTTAAATCAAAAAATGTTTATACATGCATGTTAATACTTGGAAAGACAAAAATTGTATTGAATTGATGCATACGTTCGTAACATTTTTATGGAACTAAGAATTTATTAATTTGTTGACATACGATATAATGTACATGAACTAATCAAAAATATATGCTACTCCATTAATTACGATTGCCTTCCAACGATCTGGCAATTTTTGAATTCCACCCACGCCTGCAGAAATCTCGTAGTTTGAAAGTGAAGAAGTCGCCAACTCAGTTTTCAAGCGCGACATTGTTATTAAAGAAGATTTTTCAAGGGCTATTTGATACAGAGCGAAAGTGATAATAAGTAATAATAAGTAAATCTGGTAGAAGGAGATCAGGAGGCAATTAGGCAAATGCGAAGTGACTTCCCAACCGAGTTCTTGAATAGTCGCTTTTGTAATATTAGCAGTGTAAGAATAAGCATTATCGTGCTGCAAAATGACTTGATAACATATTCCCAGTCAATATTCCTGCTTTTGGATTTCAAGTCGATGGAGTTGTTCACAGTAAATCCCAGCAGTGATAGCAGAAATATTCATGGTAGACGACACCTTCTTTGTCCCATGAGATGCACATCAGCTTGCACGGATGACTATCAATTTTTGCTCAGGCACTCGGAGATTTCCCTTCTCCTTAGGGCTAAACCATTCTTTTCTGTTTTCGTTGATAACATGAGGGCACCATTTTTCATCAAGATTAACAATGTGAGACAAAAGAGGTCCATGCAGTTGACGAGCTGAACGATGACAAACTAGCAAAGAGACACAAGTGTTGAAATGCTGACTCTTCTTGTTTTCGCTCAAAACATACGGCAACCAAACTCTGTTTTTTAACTTTACCCATAGAATGCAAAAGTTATGTTATAGTCGATTGCTTACAATCTATACCTTCATCAAAGTCCGATGATTTTCCTGAACGTTAAGAATCGTTTATGTCAAATGCTACCTACGGCTCGGAGAATTTTATGGGAGATTCTATTTATTGTATATGCCCTTAGTCAGTGGAGACGGCGTGGATGACTAAATTAATGATAGTAGGTAGCGCCACTCAGTATTACTTACGGAAGCTCAAATCTGAAAACGGAGAAAAGGGATCGCGCGATCGTAGGCGCATGTGCATACAGACTGCTAAATACAAAAGCGTAATCCAAAACGGCGAAATGCTACACCTGCAATCTGAAAAGAAAAGTTCAAAGCAGCCAACTTGCTAAAGAGAAGAAAAAAGGCTAGAAAACAGTTAACTCGTATATTATCAAATTTTGAAAAAACCAAAAATGTTAAATGAACATGATATTAGGTTATATCTTGTCCAAAAATATGATTAGCCTGTATATAATGTCACACTGTATATACAAATATGTAATTTAAACATTACCAAAAAAAAAGGAAACGATTGATTTTATAAAAAAACCTAAGCATAATATGTAATCAAAGCACATAAAATAAACATCTCAAGAAATAGAAAGCAAAGGTATATATGATATAATTACGCAATAAAAAAAGAAAAAGAACAGGCTTAAATAAATAAAAGCCTATTCTATGGATCCGTAGAAATAACCGCACAGTATAATACATTCAGTTTATGCACATAACAAATTTTCTTACGTGTAATTTAAAATTTTAAATCAAATATATTTCTGGAATTTTATCAACTATATCGTAAGTGCATATGCACCAGTACGTACAGTTTTTATACAAGTCTAGCAAAGTCGAGACGAACAGACGCAGAAGTGCGTACAAAAAAAAAGAAGTTACAACAAGAAACTTTACTTTAAAATAGAATGTACCAAAAATATTAGAAATTTAGAATTAATTCAAATACAGTAAAAAGGATATTATTACGTCAAAAATAAAATTATTAACCAACCTAATTATAAATTGAAATAAATCGAAATTAGATTTCACATATCTTACAAAAATATATTACGCTACACAATTCCTCCAAATATGAATGACTAATTAATTCGAAACATTAAGTAAATTTTAGATCAAATAGGAAATTTATGATTAAAAATAAAAGATAGGTAATTATGAATAATTAATCTTCAAACCTTTAAATTAATTCTAGAATTAACAAATATTATAGCATTTAGGGAAATTCATACGAGTTACATCGGTTTCTTCGCCACGTTCACAGGAAATTGCCCACAATCGGTATCCACAACTGAATCAAACGGAAACGGAAGTTACATGGACATTGCATGCAAATTTTACGTTTTCTTCTCCATTAATAGACACTGGAGAATCAAAATCGTTGGTAGTTGCAACTAAGGTGTCAGGTGTCTAGATTTGGTCTTCGCAAGGGTCTTTTTCATTATTTCGGAGATTCATATAAGAAGTACCGCAATGAAATATTGCCAGAAAAGGAAGGTTTCCCCTTTAAGTTTCTAAACTCCAAAAACGGTAAACGACAATTCTATATAATATTTCATGTGCTACGCTAGGATCCGCGTAAGCGATTAGTACTCAAACTCGTAGATTCGTAACTTCGTAAATTTTAAACTTCACCTTAATCGAAGATACACAAACTAGATTTGTTAACGGCCTTCGAACAAATGATCTCTATACGCCCGGATGCAATCAGAAACGCTAGGGGACGATACCATTACTAAATATTGAAATCAGAGGGCGATACAGTATGCGTACAATGAAATTAACTCACAAATCAAAAATGATATACCTAGACACGACGACAAGAATATAAAAGAAAAGTAAGAAATGGATCGAAGAAATCAGATCGAGAAAACCATTTCCGTGTTGTACTCTCCTCAATTACGTTTTCTCCGTAAACGGCGCAAATGATTCCAGCAGCTTCCGTTGCATAAGCTCCTCTGCTGAACTCAAAGAATAAGTCGGAAATCCAGCATTTCCGACTTATTATTTTTTGTACTTGACGTTCTATTTTCTTTCGTTAATTTATAGCTTGCTAAATGGTCGAATTGACTGCCCTAATATTCTCGCCAACATACACTTTTCGGTTCCACGCTCCTCCACCAAAAATGCGATCACGTTCAAGTGCCCTACGCCCAGGACAAATTTTCTTCGGAGGGCTCCTTTTCTTCATATATGCAGAAACGGTAACAGCATTTATAATGATATTTTTATTGATTGGATCATTTTATGATTGTTAATTTATAATTCTTAATTACTGCTTTCATTTAAATTGTTATTTTTGTTTATTTTCGTATTTATTTTTACTTATTTTCTTTTTTTTCAGTTTTTAAGTAATTTGTTAATTTTATTGTTATTATTAACTTTAGTAATTGTAGTTAAGTTTTTAATTTATACTTATAATTAATTATTGAGGACCACTCGTGTATCTATGTTTGCGTTATATATTTTTGCTCTATAATTGGGTTCGTCTGTTGGGCAATAAAGAATATTACGAGGGACAAGCTGAAATTATTGAGAATAATAAACATGGTTAATATTTTCTAGGATTTTATTTTAAATATGCTCAAAATAATTCCCTTCAGCAATGATATACTTGAGCATTCTTTCTTTCCACTGTTTAAAAGTTCCCAACCAAGCTTTTTTCGGAATACCTTCAAAGTAAGCGTGAACGGCGGTGTCAAACACTCTTTCAGACGAAAACTTTCTACCTCGCAAATTGCTTTTGAGTCCAAAAAATAGCCAAATGTCATACATTGCGAAATCAGGTGAGTACGGTAGATGTTCTATTACTTTTATATTTTTTCCAGACAAAAACTGGAGAATTAAGAAATGCTGAAAAAAACAAGTCAATCAACGGGAAACGTACAGACGCGTTTCGTTCTTGTTGGAACTTTTCAATGCACGGCATTCCTCGAAGACGGACATTGCTTTTCATTTCTATACTTTCTGTATATATAGTTAACATTTGGAACTTACTGCAAGTGAGAATGAATATTAATTTAATATTCATTAATTCTCACTTGCAGTAAGTTCCAAATGTTAACTATATATACAGAAAGTATAGAAATGAAAAGCAATGTCCGTCTTCGAGGAATGCCGTGCATTGAAAAGTTCCAACAAGAACGAAACGCGTCTGTACGTTTCCCGCTGATTGACTTGTTTTTTTCAGCAATTCTTAATTAACCTAATTACCAGGAAGTTCGTTGTCGCGAAAGGGTGTGTTCTGCATACTGGTACAAACTTAGTTTGTCGGATTGTAGTTATGAACGCATCACATAAGTCGACATTTACATGTAAGAATGAGATTTAATATTCATTAATTCTCACTTGCAGTAAGTTCCAACAAAACTGGAGAGTTAAAACTGCCGTATGGGACGACGCATTGTCATGGTGGACCATAATTGGTGGTGCAGTTAAGGCTTCTTCTCGAACACGACCAATGTACGGCTGCGAGATAAATCCGACCTCAGAAGTGGCACACCACACTAAAATTATCTCCTCAAATTTGGATGTATCTTTGAATTTGACATTGTCTGGTGTGTTTTCTAGGTGAAATATGTCTCATCATCCATTACAATCAGTTTATTAACAAAACAGATGCGCCTTGCCGCACGACAACACCTGGGTATTCTTTCTAACTGGGCCGCAATATATTTTGGTGTTTTCCTTCGTTTCCGAAACACATTATTTCGGGAAATTGTTAGAAAAACAGTGGTCTTTGAAACGCCGAATCTTCACTATCTTGCGCTGTGAAACTCCAACTCTCTCCTTAACGACTTCAAGCATTCTTTGGCTCAAAATTCTTGGTCAACCACTTTTAGACAAATTTAACACAAGGTATTTCCTCTTCACATTTCTTTATGGTCTGATAAATTGTTGATAAAGAAATATCTTGTTCACAATAAATGGTAACAATATCACGCAATATTGGCATTCGTGCCAACTAGATTGTAAATTCCTTTGTGAATATCTAGCTTATAAGACATTTTGCTGAACCAATCCCAAAAACTAAAGTGACATAATTAAAACAAGTTAATTGTGACATATGACTTCCAGCGACAACTTAACCAAACGTCGTTTAATACAACTACAAATCATCTAAAATTTTCCCGAAAATTCCTACCGTCTGCGTTTTTATTACTAACGTATACTATACCTCCACTTAAACCTGTACAAAAATTATAAATACCAAAGTACTTTATTTAGAAATACCGAACTATACTACAATAAAAACAGAATGAAAAGGATTTTTCAATTAAAACTAGGTCGCCAGACAATTTTGCAAAATGAAAACCCAACAATAATGATGCTTAATCTTGAATTATTTTATATTTCTGTTTTATTTTCACGTATTTTGATAACATTAATCTTTATCGCAATTCTCTGACACATAAAAAGAATGAAATCCAAATTAAAATGAAAAAATATTATCACAAGCATGTACTAGATAGGTATGTACGTGGCATGTTGCCAATAAATTGATTGATATATCTATCAAACATGATACGTGACATTTTGTACACCGGCGTCTAAATTGATGAACGAAACAATACCGGTTTCGTTCGTTTTTTTTTTTCAAGTTTCAATCATGATAAACAGTTTACGCACATGGGAATTTTATTCCGACTTTTGCAGAAAAAATGTAAAACGCGAACATATTCACATAACTCAGAAAAGTTCTCAACTAGAGATGTTTTATTTAATTTTTCATCTTTCAATTAAATTAGGTTCGAATATATTACGAAACTTTGTACTACATTTTTCACATATTTTTAAATAAAAAAATTCCGAAACTTTCTAACAATTTTTACTAGTTACCGTATTCTGCATTTATATGAGCGAGCGTATACGATCATGCGATGTGGTGTGGGAACGAATGGCGAAAATTGCATTTTTCTCTTTTGTCGTTGGACAATGAGAATTAATGCGGATATATCGGGTGATCGAGAAAGATTGTCTGAAAAATACTGATTTCCCAAGGTGGTAGGCTCTATATCTACTTCCATTTATATGTGTGAACTTAGCTTTATACAAATATTACTAACAATCTGTCATTTTTCGTGTTTATTCGATCATTGGTGTCTCATTGTTTTATTGTTGTATTATTATAAATTCTTACCTATTGTCGTGTTTTATTTTTATTAAAAAAGTATTGCTAGATTATATAATTTCATTCTCAACATTTACGGTACGTTAACATGACTCGAATAGTATAAAATATCCTTTTTATCCAACTTGAATTTTTAGGTTATTATGTTAAGCTTTGAGCAAGAAAAGTTCCTTTTGGAGGAGTATTTCCGAAGTGGACAGCGTGATCTAAATGGGCAGTGGAAGTATGCGACGCGGTTATATATTGACGATTTAAATGCCGAATTTCCAGATATCAATCTTGATTATGAATCGTTGTCACGACATGTGTTGAGAACGGTTCAACGTTTCAAAGATACAGGTAGTATTGCCAAAGGAAAGAGTCCTGGCCGTAGAACGGTTCTTACTGAAGAAGTGGTTGAGGATGTTCGAGCTCGTTTGGATCAGAGTCCACAAAAGTCATTACGACAACTGGCTCAACAAACACATGTAAACTATTTATATGCCTAATTGTTGTAACTTACCAATTGTTTTATAGTAAATGTTTAAACTAATACATGAAATTTATTTTTAGGTTTATCTTATGGTTCGTGTCACAAGGCTGTAAAAACTAAATTGCATTATCACCCATATAAAATATCAGTCGTGCCAGAATTACATGCATTAGATCATAATAAGCGCATAGATTTTTGTCAGTGGTTCAATGAAAATTTACGAAATGATGAGGTGCTAAATTTATCCTTTTTTTCTGACGAAGCGTGGTTCCATTTATCTGGATATGTTAACTCGCAGAATTATAGAATATGGTCAGCTGAAAATCCCAATGTTTACCATGAAACACAGTTACATCCAGTGAAAATTGGTGTTTGGGTTGGTATGTCACGAAGGAGAATTATCGGTCCAATATTTTTTGAAAATACAATAACAGCAGCAAATTATCATGGAATTTTAAATAGATTTATAGAGCAATTGCACGATGATGAAATAACGACAGGTTTCTTTCAATATGACAATGCTACTCCCCACACTGCAAGACAGACTATCCAATATCTTGAACAATTTTATGGTAATAGACTTATCAGTAATAACCGACGGCCCCCCAAGATCTCCTGATCTTACACCGCTAGACTTTTTTCTGTTCGGTTACCTTAAGGATACAATATTTCGCAATCGTTTGCACACAATAGATGAAATGAAAGAAGCCATGAGAACTGCAATAGATCGAATTACGCCAGAAGTCTTGGAGAATGTTTTTGAAGGTATGAAGAGAAGGATTGACACATGCCTACAAAATAACGGTGGACACATAGATCATAATTTGTAAATTTTTTGATTTCTTAAAGTATATTTATTGATTATAAAATAAACCAAAATATAAAAACTGAATTTTGTTTTATTTATACGACTTCTAGAACGAAAACGTTTTTGATTTTTATAAACAGGACTGTTACTTTATACAAAGTACATTCAATTATTAAATATTTCTTTTCTATAATAAACAATCTTTTTACATAATTAATTTTTTTTTAAATTTATATTAACATATATGTTGGTGTTTGTAATTCCCTGACACAAGTGATTACTAAGTTGCCTATTTATATTATTATTATTATTTATATTATAACATCGGTACGCCACTGAAAACAATTTCAGGTAAGCGGCACCCGATACGAGGGTGGTTCAATAATCCCTTATAAAAAGATAGAAAAATAAATTATTTTAGAAATTTTTTTTTCAATTTTTCAACATTGTCTCTTGTATATAGCTAAAAAGCTCTATACACTTTTCTCAGCGTTTCTCCAATTTTTTTAAGCCGTCTAAAAAGTAGGATTTCGGAAGGTTCTCAAAATAGGCATCTGCTTGGGTGATGACCTCCTCGTTCTACGTGAATCGTTTTCTGCCTAGACATTTTTTCAAGTTTTGGAATAAAAACAGTCTCCAAATCTGGCGAATACGATGGACGTTCTAATAATTTGTACTTTTTTTAATTCGATGATTTTGGCCAATGAAACTGCGCAAATGTACACCCGTGCATTGTCTTTGTGGAAGAGAATTTTTTCTTTCCCAAATGAGGACGGTTCTCCTTGATTTCTTCGCTCAACCGATGCAATAACTTTGCAAAATACTCTCCATTGTCGTTTATCCATTTGCCAAGTAATCAATGTAGATGAGTCCGCGTGCATCTCAAAAAAAAACCTTGCGCTAGTATAATGGGCACCCTTTTATATATATTTTTGAATTTGTATCACTGATATTTCGGTATTTAACAAATTTTGAAAACGGAGAACTATATTTTCGATTCAACGCTATGCAAATTCTACTACTGACGCTAACTTTCATTTATTTTTATCAAAGCCTTATTAGAAAGCAAAAATTATCTTGATTTATACTTTTTACAACTAGTTATATTAATTAAATTATAAATATAATAATGATTTTGATAGAAAGAATAAATTAATATATGAATTTACAGTTACATATGAGTTGCTTTTAGATGTTAGGTTAAGTTACAAGTTAGAATAGAAATATATCCTGTTCGCGGTTTTTCTATGTTTGAAAAGTGGGAGTGTTCAACTAGTATCGATATAAAATTCAAATGTAAATAAATTAAATATTTTTTTTAATTTCGCGTAATTAACTTGTTTGACAAAAATGAAAATTAAAAATATAAAAAGTAAATTTTGAAATTAATATAATTTAATCTGAAATATACAAAGTTGTCGTGATATTAATTTATTAACATTCCGACACTAATTTTACAAGTTGTGTCCACCAAATGCAGTTATTCAATAGAATGTTTTCCTTATATTAGTTCCTACCTTTTCATTTACAGTTAGCTGGAATAGCCGAGCTGTACGTATCACAACAATATATATATATATATATATATATATATATATATATATATATAAGATATATAAGATATATATACAGAATATATATATTCTGTCATTTATATTTTGTATTCTCTTGACAAAGGCATCATTGCCGAAACATGTAGAGTTATTTTAAATATATATACTTTGAAGTAATGAACCAGACCTTTAATCGCCGACTTATTAAGTTTACCTTATCATACCAAGGTCACGAAGATATTATATATATATATATATATATATATATATATATATATATATATATATATATATTAACTTCATGTGTATGAGAATTAATAATTATTAAATCTCATTTTACATGCGATTGCCGCTATAATTTGTTGCATTTAATTAAATGCAACAAATTATAGCGACAATCGCATGTAAAATGAGATTTAATAATTATTAATTCTCATACACATGAAGTTCATTACAGTTCGTATATATACACGTAGTATAGAAGTGAATATCATGTCTGTCTTCGGTAAGGTGCACTGATGATCTGTAAAAAACAGTGAAATATCGATATATGCACATTCCGCGCAGATAAGTTTTTCACAAAATTTTTCATATATATATATATATATATATATATATATATATATATATATATTTGATAAATTATTGGAGTTTTTCGGCTTTTTTATATGAAATATTTACAAATATTAAATTAGAATGTATGTAATTGCAGAGTAAGTGGGGATGTAAACATTGCTGTCTACAAATTACAAAGCAAATCATACAAAAATTTTTATTTGAAAAATATGGTCTACGTAAATAAAAAATTTCGTATGATTTGCTTTGTAATTTGTAGACAGCAATGTTTACATCCCCACTTACTCTGCAATTGCATACATTCTAATTTAATATTTGTAAATATTTCATATAAAAAAGCCGAAAAACTCCAATAATTTATCAAATGTTATATTTAATGAACGGCTAAGAAATTATCTAAACACTTATATATATATATATATATATATATATATATATATATATATATATATTGTTGTGATACGTATATATAATAGTATATTAAACAACAAGTATAGAAAAGCAATGTTTTACTAAACGAATATAGCGTTTGAGTACGAGCGAGCGGAGCGAGCGAGTAACTAAAAGCTGTATGAGTTTAGTAAAACTGCTTTTCTAATGAGTTTGTTTACACTATTTTTTCGCATTTTGCAAGAATAAGCATTATAAACTTAAAAATTTAAAATGTTATAGTAGGTATTTGTACAGGTTTTCCGTACTCTGATTCGGCATTGTTTATTTACATCGTAACGACACAGTAACAGTAAAGAAACTTCATTTTTTGTAAGTCGATTTGAGTTTTAGTTAAAAATGAGTCTTGCTACTAAACATACTTTAGAACATTATTCTGAAGATATTTTAAATGCCGCTCGAGAAGCGTCTTCGGGTTTACTTCCTTTGAAATCAAAGGAAAAATTCGAGAAGACATATGAAATATTTTGTAATTGGAAGATAACAAAAAAAGCACTAATAATTGATGAAAGTGTAATGCTAGCGTATTTTTTTGAGAAGGTAAGCTATTTGTTTCTAAATATTTTAGTGTTGTTCATACAATGTCTTTCATTATTTTAGGCAAAAGTCCTTAAGGCATCCAGTTTGTGGTCTACATATTCAATGTTGAAAAGTACTATAGAAATTAACGATAATATAGATATATCACAATATAAAAAACCTAACTGCATTCTTGAAACGTCAAAATGACGGGTACACCAAAGAAGTCAAAAGTGTTGACTTCTCGAGCGGCAGTTCCAATTCCAATATTTAAATAAATAATTTTCTGTCAAACTGTGTTTTATTGACATGACATAACTATGTAGTAAAGTGACGTATCTATGTGGTAAAGTGCCACTTTAATAAACGATTTTGATTGTAGTAAAGTAGCACATTACTTGTCAAAATGCGAAAAAGATAATTATTTCGTGACCTTTGTATGTTATGGTAAATTCAATTTGTTGGCGATTTAAGGTCTGGTTTTACTTCAAAATATATATATTTAAAACAATCCTACCTGTTTCGGCAAATCATGCCTTTTTTCAAGGAATATAAATGACAGTAATGAATGACATTAATATACTGTCATTTATATTTTATATTTCTTGAAAAAGGCACATTTGCCGAAACATGTAGGATTGTTTTAAATATATATATTTTGAAGTAAAACCAGACCTTAAATCGCCAACAAATTGAATTTACTATATATATATATATATATATATATATATATATATATATATATATAGTAAACCTAATCAGTAGGCGATTAAAGGTCTGTATATTACTTCAAAATATATGTATTTAAAAAACTCTACATGTTTCGGCTGTATACGCCTTTTTCAAGAGAATACAAAATATGAATGACAGGATATAAATGTCAAGTAATTAAGTTGCTATGGTTTAAATTATTCAAAGATACATTCTAGTAATAATAATAAATCATGCCTTAGTATTCCAAAAAATAGATAACAAGGTGTGAAAATATATATATATATATATATATATATATATATATAACCATGATCGGTTTAGTTTTTATTTTAATGTTAAGCATTGCTTTTTACAAATTTAGCTATTGCAGGGTTATAATATATAAGAAATATAAGAAGGACAAGAGATGGGAATAGTGAAGTATACGAAAGATGATTGGAAACTTTTAAGACTGGAGTTCTAATTTCAAAATGGCAGTACACAGAGGCTACGACGATGAATTTCCTTCAAAATAGTTCCCTTCTGATTGAACACACCTACTCCAATGGTGTTTCCACTTTTGGAAGCATTTCTGGAAAATTTATTTCTTAAGTGCGTAAAAAATGTTCTTCGTATTTAGCTGGATGTGTTCAATGGAGTCAAATAGCCTCCCTTTCGGCCCTTCCTGATTGAGATCGCACAATAATTCTTGTCTCATCAGAATGCGGGTCTTTCCTTCAGAAGATTTTGGCGCAAACGCTCAAAGTCACTATTATAGTATACCTGACTGACTGTATGCCCCTTAGGGGCATATAATGATACAGAATACTCGTTAAATCGAAAAAAATCAACAACATTGTCTTCCATTCCGATCGACTTTAACGTTGGTTTTTCAGTCGCCATAAACTTGGACTTCTCAACGCGATTATTGTGCTTTTGTTTCGGGTATATACCCATAAACACGTGATTCGTCGCCTGTAATAACTTTATTCAACAAGTCTGGGTCACTTTCGGTCCTATTAAGCAGATCTTGGGACCCTTGAAGCCAGTATTTTTTCTGCTCATCTGACAGCAATTTAGGAATGAATTTCGCGTTCACTCGACGCATGTTCAAATCTTCAATATAATATTTAAAATTTACTAAACCACGTAAAAACTGAAATCCAGTTCATCAGCTATTTCCCTAATTGTAAGTCGACGGCCAAAAGGCACTAAATCGAATTATCGCGATGTTTTCGTTGGTTGTTTAAGATCTGCCAGACCGTAGATCATCAACTGATTCGCGACCATTTTTAAATTCTTTGAACCAGATAAAAATGTTTGATCAGCTCAGACACATAACGTTGTGATATTTTTAGTACATTTCAAGGACAAAACAAGCTTTCCTTTCACATGCGCAGGAAAACCCATCCCCCAGTATTAAGCAGTAGCAGCTCTTGTCTTAAAACTTTCCCATCACATCTCGTATAAGTACGGATGTGCGCTAAGCCAAGTAACAGAAGGAAGAAGATAAATGTAAAATATAAGAAGAGACGCTATCGTTGACTAATTTTAAACAATAAGATACACTTTGTCTATATTTTAAATAAAAATCTGCACCATAGTGTAGATTTCTATATTTTCAGCAAGCAAAACCATGTTAAATATTAAACAGTAAATACAATCTATACTATTTTTTACCTTCGTTAAAATAATATTTAACCATCAAATGATGTTTTTCATCATTTTGCGAAGGTAGAAGTTATAAATAAAATCCATACACACCAGAAAAGGAGCTTGTTTTTATAATACAACAGAAAAAGTTAATTAAATATTTTCAGTAAACTTTCCGGAGCTCGTTTAGCGTTATTTTTTTATTACATTTAACACTCTAATAACAAGAGATCGGCAGTTGGGGCTACATGACGTCAGTGCCAGGGACGGAGCATAGAGAAACAAGTACTTACCAAGTATCAAATAGAAAACTCTTACCAAGTAAGAATAAAATACATTCTCCAGGACTATTGCAGGGTTTACATATCCTCGCTGTTCACCGTTTATATCCAGAGTTCAAATGATAGTAAATAAAACAGAGAAACTGCACCAACCGCCGGTGGTGGATGCTTAAAGGTCGGCACATAAAATAAATAGTAAATTACGGAAGAGATCTATTGGATCCTGCGAGTGTACTAAAACTTCCCCTGAGGAGGATAGTGGCTTTTATCGAGAACACCAGACTAACAAAGTGGAACTGAGAGATCTACTGGGGATAGTACAAAGAGCAGTGTGCTCAAGTGCCTGGACGTACTGGTGTCCAACCCTAAACAGAAGAAGAAGAAGAAAAAGAAATACTAAATTATAAAACGTGCTCAAACATTTGCCCTTTTAAGAGTCTTAAACATCAGTTAAATATTTCAATCATCAGATATGAATGCATTTTTAAAATCGGTAGCGTCTATAGACATAATCCGATGCGTTAGTCGGCGGTGACTCGTCCCTGAGTTCAAGAACCGATAGAATTAGAGCCGTTTTGACATTTCAAAGAGTCCAGTGAGCACCAAGGGGGCACCGAAAAACCTCATAAAGCAACTTTCGTGTTTCTTAGTTTTCTTGAGAACCAGATTACGGTATTTCACTACCCCTGTAGTAGCTAGAGCCGTTTTTATGTCATCCACCCTACTTCCACTCCTCGTATCACGATGTACCCCAAGGGTTCTCATGTTACATGAGGACCTTATTAGGTGTAAGACATAAAAATGGCTGTAGCTGCTAAGAGGGTAGCAAAACACCGCGATCTGATTCTCAAAAAGCGTAAGACGCACACACGTTACTTTATGAGGCTCTTTGGAGGCCCATTGCTGCTGACCAGGAGTCCTCCGAAATGTCAAATCCAGTGTCAAAACGGCTCTACTAACTCTTTCGAGAAAGCGCTTACACTCGGGAATGAGTCAACGCCGACCAACGTATCGGATTATGTTATAGACGCTATCGATTTGTGACACCATTAATTCGATTTTTAAAATGTATACATATCTAATAATAAAAATATTTAACAGATGTTATACCGCTTAAGACTCTTAAAACCCGGCATATATATTATTACTGTTATTACTGTGTCCAATTTTGAATTACATTATTCAAGTCCTCTCCTGGAATGTACCCCTGACTATTGATCCCTACTTATAACATTAACGAATTATATGATTTGTGAGATTTTTAACTACATATTCTGAATGCTTGAAAGAATACCAATATATTTGACATTTCATAAATAGCTGTTTTAGTCACAAGGATATTAATCATTTATCTATTTTAATGTTTATATTTTTGTTGTAAAACTGTAATTGATTAGCTCTAGGACGCATGATATGTATTGCATTTATTACTAGTGCAAAAGCTGTTGCGAGTGTTTGTAGCAAAAAATATAAATTAGTCGATATATATGGACTTTCTGTTTTTAAGTAGTCAACCTTAGGATCCCTGCAGTCGAACCAATTCTGGAAACATTTTTCTTCTCAGAAGTACCAAATTCTGAACAATTTGCTCAAGATAGAAATTATAAGGTGACAAATCAGAACTACACAGGCGATGAGACACTTTTCGGCATCAAATATTGGATTGTTTGGCCGTGTATGAGCTCTGGCAAATAAATTATTGTATACCAATTATCATTGGCAGTTCTTCGATGGTATAAAGCAACATTAGCCACATGACCAATAATTGAGAAAAATGCGAAGATTATTTTTTTAATCACTTTCCTGGTGCTTCAAATCGCGAATGAATATATTGTCGCACGAGCATTAAACGAAACAATGCGTTCGGTGTTGCTTACGCTGCGCTTGCGAACATAGGTTGGAACTGGACGCCAAATTAAATTTCAATATGCTCAGATTCTATCCCGCAACCACTGTAAAATACGTCAATCTATGTAAATTCTAAAGCTTCCTAATAACATCAATCACGATGACAGATACCCTCTATACAATACCTGGTAAACCCTTCTATCTGAAAAACTTATCCATAACCGGGACGTTCCAATGATCTGAACAGCTCCTATATAATGCCGTCCAAAATTAACAGACTTTCAGTTTCAGTGCAGTAACAGCAGTAATAGCCCTGAAGATATCCCTTCCAATAGTAGACGAAACGTCGGCCATAAAGGCAGTGATTTCAAGAACGCGGTGCCAGCCTGGAATACCAGAAGCAAAGATGGACAACGGCCACAAAAACCTACAAGCCAAAGTAATTTATCTAGATTTCCCACATTCTTTTGATTCCGTTGATCATAAATTATTATGTCAATTGTGGAAAGAAAAAATATTATTCCAGAACACCAGAAGAATTTGACTTGTCTTCACAGTTACTTTTGGGGATGAAAGGCCATCTAAAATCACTGTATATCACTGGTTTAATGAATTCAATCAAGGTCGCCGTTCGCTCACGGAAGAATTTAAAGAAAGTCGTCTAAAATCAATTGTGCCAAAAAACATCCATGCTGTGTGCGGACTAATAATACAAGACCGTCATGTGACATACCGTGAGATTGAGGCATCCCCGAGTATTAGTATGACAAACATATGTAAGATGTAAGTCTCTATGAACGTGAAAAATATTTCTTCGCGTTAGATCCTGTACAATTTGAAAATCGCTCAAAATGTCTCGTGTCTATTGGTACAAAGAAATACTCAAAACATACAGTCGTGGTACGTCAAGAACCATGTATAACATGTACACAGGTAATAAATCTTGGATCTATGCGTATGAGCCAGAAAGCAAACATCACTTGGAGGTATGGCTTTTCCAAGGTACGCCAAACCCAACCTAATTTATTAGCGCAAGAAGCACTTCGTATCAAACGGTCGCCTGTTTTTTGGGGGGAGGAGGTTGAACATGTCGTTACAGTGCCACTAGGGGATCGCGAAACGGTTAATTCTGAGCATCTTTTTTCCAGAAGTCTTTGGAGAAATAAGAAAAAATAACCAGAAACACAGGTCCTTTCTTCACCATAACAGTGCGAGCTATCACACATCGGCACAAACAATTCAATATTTAACCGATCATAACATCGAATTGATTGGACGGCCGTCGTTCAGTCCTGATTTGCTACTCTGATTACTTTTTGTTCCCGTACATAAATATACTACGATTTTCTACGCCAGAGAAGCAACTGATGCGTTCAAAATGCATCATTTGGAGATATCGCCATTGGAATAGAAAAAGTGGTAAATTGAATCAAACGTATGCAAAAGTGCATCGATCATCGCTAAGAATATTTTGAAGAACAATAAAACCATTATTTTCAATGATAAATAATATTTGTCTCTGGTTGTTAATGCGGATACATAAATTGGAACCCTTGTATTAGTAAGTACCGCCAATTATTATAAACAATATATATATATATATATACGAGAGTACACAGACTGGTGCTATAACTTTCACAAATATAATTTTATAACACAAAGAATAGAACATAAGAGCCCCATCTCTAATGTGTTTATCCTCAAGTAGGCCTTGATTTATCTTTTGACGTGTATTACGAATTAATTATTGAATTGTTAGTGTTTGACGTACCCATCGAAAAAATGAGGGTGGAGCTAAGATAAGCGATAAAATTTTGTGTTTGGTTGGGTAAAACTCCAACTGAAGCTTTTGAAATGATTAAAACTGCATACCCAGATGATAGTTTATCACGATGTAGAGTGTTTAACTGGCATAAGAACTTCAAAAACGGTTGTGAATCAGTGGAGAAGATGGAAGATGAATCTCGATAGAGGTGACCACCAGCTGCACGAATTAATTCAAAAATTGCAGAAATTAACGACTTGATTCAAAATTATCGTGGTATTGGCATATTTTGTATTGGCAGGTTTGAACAAGTACAAACCTTCAAATACCTCGGAACGATTATAAGTAATAAAAACGATAGAAGTATAGAAATAGCACAAAGAATAAAATCAGGACACAACGCATACTACAGGTATAGGGAGATAATGAGAAGTAAAAAGATAAGTAGGAAAACAAAATTGAAAGTGTACAAAACAGCGATAAGACCGACAGTCTTATATGCGGCGGAAACTATGTGCATTACAAGCAGGGACGCAGAAAATTTAAAAATTTTCGAAAGGAAGATAATTAGAAGGATTTATGGACCGGAGAGGATAAGCGAGGTGCAGTATCGATGATTAACTAACCAAGCTATAAGAGAAATACTAAACGGAGAAGATATAGTAAAGGAAATCAAATCGAAAAGAATACGTTGGTATGGACACATAATGAGAAAGGAGGAAGAATCAATATCAAGGAAAATAATGAAATGGAAACCGCAGGAAAGTGGATCCAAAGGGAGACCTAAGTTAAGATGGGAGGACCAAGTGATTAATGACATAAGGGCCATGGGAATCATTAACTGGCGAGAGAAGATAAAGGATAGAAGGGTATGAAAGCAAATAGCAGATGAAGCAAAGAAACATGACAACTTGCAAATACAAACAAACAAGAAAATGGAGAGGAGTGACGAACCGCCCCATAATGATAGTCAGAAACGCTCAAGCAGCGGCTCCAATTCCGTAAGGAATGTATAGCCAGTTATATATATATTGGCATATACCGAATTTCCGACATTGTTAATTTGTCTTATGGGTCCACTCAAAAAATTAATCATGAAGATTTAGGATGTAGAAAGGTCGCAGCAAAAAGGATTCCAAAAGTGATGACCGATGAACAAAAAGCCAATCGAGTGACAATTTGTCGGCAGTGAAAAGGCAACTGCTACATAATCCACAGTTTTTGAACAATGTGGTTACATGTGACGAGAGTTGGTTTTATCATTACGACCCTGAATTAAAATCTCAAAATATGCAATGCCAGCACAAAGGCAATCCAAGACCGCAGAAGGCGAAAACTGTGAAAAGCGCCGGTAAAGTGATGCACTTATTTTTTTTATAAATGGGGCGTTATTTATGATCACATTGTACCTAGAGAACATACGGTAAGAGGAGGGTACTATTCTAATGTACTTCGAGGAACCCTAAGGGCAAAATTAAAGAAAAAACGGCCGCTTTATCAAGACATCGGTTGGATTCTGTATCACGACAATGCTCCGACCCCCAGATCAGGGATTTGTCAAAGAACAATTGAAAAATAATTGAAAAATTGTGGGTGAAAATTATGCTTCACCCTCCTTGCTCACCTGACCTTGCTCCATGTGACTTCCATCTGTTTCCTAAAGCCAAAAATGAATTGAGAGGTCGAAAATTTAAGTCGAATTTAGAGCTCAACAAAGCGGTGATGGGTTACTAATTAGACTCTAAACACTAAACTCTAAACAACTCTAAACTCTAAACTCTAAACTCTAACTCTAAACAATGGTTTCTCAGATGTTTATGACAAGTGGACAAAACGATGGGACAAGTGTATTGCACAATATGGAGAGTACTTTGAAGGATAGTTGTTGAAGTTTTCTAAATAAATGTTTCATTTTTGTACTACAGCGCCAATCTCGTTATTTTCTGATATTTCCTCATAAATAAAACAACTACTAATTTGGAACGCAAGTAGTAATTGTTATAGTAAGTTGTTTTGGATTCAAAATTTCCACTTGTAAATAAAATTGCGATTAAATATTCTAAATTTTATTATTTTATCTTCCGATTTATAAATACTCCAACTAATTTGAATAAGTAAACTCAAGCTGTTGAAAAACATAAAACTCCAAACTGAATATTTTACGATTTAGTGCAAGTAAATTAGACAAATAATTTTCTCTTTAATTTCCTGTAACTTAATAATCAACGTAATTAATTTTCAAAAACAATAAAAACAAACAACTTCTTACTTCAAAGAACCGTATGGTTGAACTTTGCATGTACCATTGTATAAAATATACTGAAAAGTTTTGAAAGCGGCGCACGATGTTTTCCTTACAAACTTTCAGCAAATAATTTTTCACTGCTTCTTTAGTACTTTTCACTCTGCTAATACAATTTCCTTTCGAAACTGCAGCGAATGCAGCTGAATAAAAAATGTAAAATCATGAACCGAAGTTAAAACAAGAAATTCTGTGTTACTCTTTACGAGTACAGTTTCGATAAAATTCATCTTTGAACATGTCTTTTTCCTTCACGATTGTAACCGTATTAAAAGCAAGGAGTTTTTCGAATTAAGGAAAGTTTGCCGAATCAATTTATTACTTGGGTCCGTGCTTGAACTTTCTAGGAAAGACAATTTCTTTATTTCCTGCTGAGGGAAAAGCGACGCTACACGCACTGTGCACTTTCAGAAATTAAATTCACATTAACCAAACCACAAAGCGATTACTCTTCTTGCTATTATATCTATATACATATGTATATATAACCTGAAGGAAAACTACAGTAATTGTATTCTATTATAATACAATCAATGATTTAAAAAATACAAACAAAATGTTCTCTGTTAATGTACTGGTATAAGAAACCAATGTAAATAAATACCGTGTTTCTTAACCAAATGCAAAGTGTAATCAATTTCAGTTCTAGTTTGTAGTAATAATTGTAATTTCCTTAAATACAGTGTAATAGCTTACCACCATCCTGTTCTTATACCCAGCAGCAAAAATGGATAACTTTAATTATTATTGAAAAGACACGTGAAATGTTAAATATTCCAAACGATGTGTTTAAATAGCCCTAGAAACATCTCATCGAATCAATTAATGGAGAAGAAAGATTTAAATGCTCTTCAATTTCATTCCCAGGCCAACTTTTTATTTCGTTTATTTTATTTGCAATCAGAACACAATTACAAACACGAGAGCGAATGGATATACAATGCTAGTTGTGTATAGCTCAGGCCTGTAGCCAGAGACTGAGTACAGTTTAGGCATTCAGCTTGACTGTCAGGACAAATCAAAATTTGTATTAATGCATACTTATACAGGGTGTGACTCGGGGATAGTCAATTTTTGAATTACGCAGTAGACGATCAATTTTGCGAGAAAATAATTTATTTATAAAAAAAGAGATAGGTTATATAATACCGTGAAAGAATATTATGTGTGACAAATTATGTCTGTAAGGTGACGACCATTTTCTTGAATACAAATTTGAAGTCATTTCTTGGACTTGGTATGCATTCTTTCAAGGAGGTTCAACTCTTCCAGTGCTCTCGGTTTCCCCTGATAAACTCGCGACTTGAGGTAGCCCCTTGAGGAGGCCACAAAACATCGCCGAACCTGGACATCACTCGATCTGGAAACAAAGCTCGTACAGCTGCCATCGAAGCCCTTACTGTCTGGGCGGTGGCCCAGTTTTGTTGGTACCATAAATTATGACCACCAATTCCTCGTCTACGGAGTTCCGGAACAAAAAAGTTGTTTAACATGTTTATGTAGCGAACAGAGTTGACCGTCACACTCCGTTCTCTTCGAAGAGGTGATGGCTAATGATGCAACGCTTAGTGACCGCATAACCGTAACTTTTGCGCTGTGTAGAGGGCCTTCATTCAATTGACGGGGATTGTGTGTTGACCAATATCGGCAATTTTGTTAGTTTAAATCACCATTTAGGTAAAAATGCGATTCATCGCATTTTCGTTTTCTTAAAGCGAACGCAATTTTTTGTGGGTAGTCACCTTCAGTGAGCTTCTGTACCATAGCAATCTTATAAAGATGAAATCCTAGATCTTTATTGAGAATGCGTCTTACTTTATGTTCAATAATTTGCAGTTCTGCAGAACGTATTGAACGAACAAGACTTCTCAGAATGGCCCGTCTCACTCTTTCCACATTCTCTTGGATCCGGACACTTCTCTGTGGGCTTGAAGATTTCTTTTTCATCACGGTGCCTCTGGTTCTGAAGCCGCTAACCCAACGCATAATGGTTCTGTAAGATGGAACATTTCCGTGACACCCGATGTTGAAATGCCATCGGAATTCCGGCTGTGCGTTGACAACTGACTCGCTCATTCTGACGTACGGGTCATGCGCAAAAAATGCGATGTTCTAACCTCCACAACGCCATGTTGAATACTGACTGTTAATGGCGAACCTGGTAGAATTGAAGGATCGTTCCTCCAGTCCTCTAGAACATACCCTCTCAGAGTACTATCAAAATTAAAAATTGACTATTCTCGAGTCGCACCTGTATATTTTAATTGGAAGTTGATTTTTTATGTATTGAACTTTTGCAATTCAAAACAATTATTCAGCAATGTAACACTTTATTCTGGTTAATTCTTGAAAAAATATAACGTATTCGCTTTGTATGAAATTATTTCATACTCTTAATATTTCATATTCTTTTATTTCTAGAAACGAATATATATATATAACATAAAATATATGAATAAAATAAATAAAATGTATTTCCATTTTTTTTAAAGTAAACTAAACTTTGGTAATACAAAATCACATCATTCTTGTAAGTAATGTGGTCAGTCAACAGAATATAAATAATATAAGGAACAAAATGGAATTATAATATGATATGGGTAACATTCTGATGAAGCAGCCTAAACATTTGTAGCTTTCGTCCAAACTTGATTAAAAATTCATCAAAATCAATGTTTTGAGTTCTATCTTCTTCGAAGGCCAAGTACACTAGATCTGCCATCCTTTGATGTGGTATGGACAATATTTTGGTCTATTAATATTGGTGAGAGCAGAAAACGATGACTCAAAACATGCAGTATTAAGAGGGATGTCCGGTTAAAGGTACGTTTGTGAATTACAGACAGACTACTTTATTTATACAAAGAATTCAAATAAATTTTACCTCAAAGTAGCCCTTGGAAATTATGATTATGTCTTAGCTTGTTACTAATTTTAATAGGAATTTTGTTGGTTATGAGATGAGATATTTGATTGAAATGACAAATGTCAAAATAATAAAACGAACATTTTTAAGTGAATGAAATATGTTTATTTCCAACAAACAAGCAAAATTTTATAAAAATTGTTCAAAGTGTCCACCACCTTGTTCGAAACATTTCTCACATCTTCTTCTAATGGAGGAAAAAGTGTTTTGTAGTATCGCATTGTCAATTCTATTAATTCTTTCAGCAATTCTGATTTGAAGGCCTGCAAGATCAGGTATCTGAACTTGATAAATTGAGTTCTTTAAGAATGGCCATAAAAAGAAATCACATGGGGTAATGTCACAAGATCTTGGTGGAAATTCATGTTCAGTGTTTAAACTTATCAACCGATTTTGAAAAAATTGCTGCAGAATATTAATTGTTTCACCTGCTGTGTGTGCTCTAGCTCCGTCTTGTTGAAAGTAACCCTGTGTTATTTCTTCGTCGTCAAGCTGTTCGATAAATGGCATAATAATTTCTTGTCGATACCTTTCTCCTGTTAAGGTTCCGTTAAAAAAAATAGGGCCAATAATTCTCCTTCGACTAAATTCTAAATTCTTCTAAACAATCTTGAAGAGAATACTGCCATTGTCCGTCAATCTTACGTCCGTTTCGAAAATAAGATTCTAGCATGAATGATTTGTGTTGTATAGTAAAAACCATGTTAAATCAATTTTAAATTACAAAGCAATTTTTGTCAACTATGCATCTGTCTAATTGACAACTAATGCAAATTTAAATTATTAATAATCATACGTTTTTAAAGGAATGGCCTACTAGAGGCAAAGCTTATTTGAACGCTTTTTAGAAATCAAACATATACTAAGTAAAAGCCTGAACTGTTAGCTACTTTTCAACACAATCGCCGCCAATGTTAAGGCACTTCTGTATACCCTCTTCGCAAAAGGTGCGATCCAAATTTCTAAAATACTGCCGTGCTTCATCTTGAAGCTCGTCGTCGTCTTCAAACCTTTTACCCGACAAATTAGCTTTCAACGGCCCAAACAAATGAAAATCAGAAGGGGCCAGGTCTGGACTATGGAGCGCATCGACACTAACCTCCCAATTGTGTTTCTGAAGCCAGGCCTTCATCTGATTTGAGGTGTGCGGTCTTGCATTGTCATGCAACAACCTTATTCCTTTCGCCAACCTTCCTCTCCGTTTCTGTGGAATGTAATTTCTCGAAAGTTTGACAATAAATATCGCTGCTGATTTTCGTTTTCGGTGATAAAAACACTATGAGCAAAATACCTTGTATATCCCCGAACACAGTTGCCATTGTCTTTTTGCAGACTGATTAACTTTGAATTTTTTCGGTGTTGGTGAACTCGGATGCTTCCACGTTATCGAGTCTTTTTTAGATTCGAGTGTATGATGGTTTTCCCATATTTCGTTTCCTGTAACTACAGACTGTAGAAATCCGTTTTCCTGACGATAGCGCGTTATAAGTTCCATTGCCGCCACCATTCGTTACATTTTGTGTTGGTCGGTCAACAGTTTTGGTACCCTAACCATCTCACGGGCACGGGATAGCTTAATTCAGATACGATTTCATGACCAGAGCTTTTAGGAATGCCGGTCAGTAGACCAATTTCCCGTATTTTCAACAAACAATCTTCTCGAATCAGCGTATCGACTTTTAATTAATTCTCATCCGTTTTCGTTGTTGATGTTTTTTTCGCACACCTTCGGGATCATCGTTCAGAGTTGTGCGTCAACTTTTGAACTGTTTACACCAAACACCAACTTCTTTTCTACTCATAACGCCTTCTCCGTAAACCTTCAGTTTTATTTTTATGAATTTCGGTAGGTGTTTCATTATTTGCATGCAAAAAACGAATAACCGCTCGCCCTTCAAATTGGAGTATGTTTCGATTGGAACTGATATTGTGCGTCTGTTACTGCACACCTGTACTAAACCTAAGGCAATGACAATATCTATGCAGTTCAAATGTGCATCTAAAATGCGTGCAAGTTTCAACCCGATTGGAGTGACGTGGGCGATGTGCCGCGCAAACGTACCTTTGGAACCGGACATCCCTCTTACATTCAAATGCAACTGTGGCAAAAAGTTTGTAAGCTTGCCTGAGATTAAAAAGTTCTTCAAATTTATCAACGATTGCTTTATCTTGCAAAGTAAGCTTTAACCACTGTTAATTCTTCCTTCGAAGGAATGCCAGAATTCCAGACTATCAATTGCTAACAATAAATGTTCATTATCAGAAATCTTTGATCCAACTGATCGATGGTTTCAAAAAATATATTTTTTAATGTTGAAACGTCTTTTTCAGTTCTGTTATCAGAATAAATCGGAAATTGTTCCGTGACAACGAAGTTTTGTAATCGTCCTGGAGTTTTTCTTTCTTTTTTTTGATGCAGTCGCAGTACATGGTGCATAAAAGTCAATTAATTTGTTGGCTTCAACTAAATATTCCTCGAAAGCACGGTCGGCTCTTAATGAGTTAATTGTTTGTTTTACTACTCGAATAATATGTAAAACTTCCTTCAACCCGCTTGAACGTGATTATAGAATAGCATCTGCAGGCTGTATTCAATACTTTTTTCATTGCACTTAAGTTGAATCTAAAATCTATATTTAGCATCACCGTTTTCAATCCTGTTGACGTGGCGATGTCTTCT